>JAQFZZ010000358.1:0-20220 GCA_034696405.1 Isotoma caerulea
AATAATGATACATTCAAGAAGTTAAAGATAACACGTTTCTACATAGGAGTTATTTTTTGTTAGTATTGTTACTAACAAAGTATGTTTAGTTTTTCCAATGCTGTATTTTTACAGGTGTTAGCTGTTAATAAGATAAGCAATCAATGGAAGAAGCAAAAATTGCATCTTCTATGATCAAATATTCATGTTATCACAATTTTTATGTTGTTTTACTGACAAATATTTTAAAAATATGATTTCAAAATGAATTATTTGCTTACTAAAGCGTTTTACTAATTTTTCTTCAGAGTATCTAGTATAAAAAGTCAATGATCCTTACAAAATCTCAGAAAATTGTTGTAAAATGTGCAAGTATCTAAACACTTTCTTTTAGAGTCTAATCAGTTTTGGCTGGCGCTGGAAAATGATGTATCAAAGTACCTAGCTGTTCAATTTATGTTACCTAATCAGTTTGTTTTTATTTTGACAAGATTTATGGTTATTTTATTGAGAATCGTTTTCAAGCCAGGCTGTCTGTACTGTTTTCTAATTGTTTAAATTGTTTAGCTTAAAGATAAGTTTAGATACTTCCGTATTACGGTCAACGGTATGAGTGCCATAATCCCAAGGTCTTTTTTAAACATGTTGTTGTGTACCGTGCACTCACGATGGTAAAATTAAAAAATGACGCGTTTGTTGGAATTAAATCATTTCTGGTGTAAAGTCAATCTGAGACAATGATAGATTTCAATTTAAGGTTAAGCCAAGTCATGACATTTAAGCTTTAAGCTAATTATAAAATGATAAATTTGTTTGCTTAGGTGTTTACATGGATCACACAGCGTCTGGGCAACCACTCCGATGCATTGAGGACTTTGTTCGAGATTTTGTTCTTCCATATTATGGGAATACTCACACCACTACCACGATTACTTCGTCTCAGACGACTATGTTTAGGTATGTCTGAAGTCAGATGCTAATTTCCTTGAAAAATAGAAAAAACTCGTAGTTTACTGTATTGATTACAGTTTAACTAAGTGTAAATGTACTATTGAAGTTTTTTTCTTGATTATATGTGTCTTTCAAATATTCAGGCATGAAGCCAAAGATATCGTGCGAAATTCTGTTGGTGCTTCCGAACACGACGTAGTTATTTTTTGTGGATTTGGGTCGACTGGGGCTGTCCACAAATTAGTCCATGCGGTTACGGGAAATGATGAGAGACCACCGCCAGTTGTGTTCGTCGGCCCCCACGAACATCATTCAAATATTCTTCCATGGAAAGACGCTGGAGCTAAGGTATTAATTGGAATGTTAATAACTTGACTATCATCTATGTAGTATCCTCTCAATGAGTAAATATTTTATTGGCAGGTTGTCTTCATTCCTGAAACTGAAAATGGAGTACTGGACATTAACACATTAGAGAATAAAATAAAAGAAGCAGTTTCGGAAGGAATTACAAACAGGTTACTTGTAGGAACTTTTTCCGCTGCTTCCAATATCACTGGGATTCCAACCGATGATGTTGCTGTCACTGTCCTAATGCACAAATATGGAGGATTAGCGTTTTGGGATTATTCTGCCGCAGCACCACATGTTCAGATTGCTATGAATCCGATTGTTACAAATCCTTCTCAAGAAGGATTGGGAAAGAAAGATGCTATATTTTTTTCTGGACACAAATTTGTTGGTGGACCACAGACTCCAGGTATATTATTCACCTCAACTGAAAAGTCCAGAGCACACATTACAGATACTTACGATTAGTGTAGACTTGCGAATTTTTGCTTGGTATCCACTTACATTGAGAACATACACCTTTGAACCTTTTCTTCAGTTTTAAAACCAAGGTTGTACTTTCTTATGATTTCTCATGTTATGATTTTTTAACAAGACGTTAACACGGTGGCTACAAGGCTACTACCGAGGAATCATAATACTATTCGTATATGTCATGGGATTTATACGTGACAAAAGTATGCATTTTATGTTGATGGCAGTCATAAACCACGTTTGGGCTTAGACCCTCTAATAAGATAATAAGACCTCTAACATTTTGCTTTGCTGACATTTATTTTTGGAAATGTGTAGAGATTACTAGAGGCAGTGGTTACACTTCACTTTACCAGCAGTAAGCAATTCTGTAACTCAAATTTTAAATTTTTTTGTAGGAGTCCTTGTCGCGAAGAAGTCCCTTTTCGAAAATCCGTTGCCAAATGGAGGTGGAGGTATTTCTAAGTTTTAATTAATGTATGATTTATACTTTACAACCCGAAAATAAAATAATAAAATAAAATTTTAAAAAATGTTTTGAATGTATCAGGCGGAAGTGTTTTCTTTGTGACTAAAGATAGCCATCGGTATCTTCAAGTAAGTTTTTTCGCATGCTGTTTTCATATTTTATAATAATTATAATGATAAATTGGGTGAAACTAAAGCGAACATTATCTTTCCAGAATACAGAATATCGCGAGGAAGGTGGTACTCCTGCGATTGTAGAATCTATTCGTCTAGGACTTGTCTTCCGACTAAAAAATACCATCGGAAGTCAAAACATTATCTCTAGGGAGGCTGTCTTCACGAAGTAAGTATAGGATGTACCTAATCTAAGTACTGTCATTTTGACCAAGTTGTTGTTAAAGTTCATTTTTCTTTTGATTTGTTGATTTGTAGAAAAATACTGTCTGAATGGTCGAAATTTCCTGAAATAAAAATTTTAGGGACCCAAGAACAACCCCGGCTTGGTATTGTATCATTCATGATTGAACATTTAGAAAGTGTACGTACATTTATTAAATCGACTATTCATGATTCATAAGCAAAATAACGTTAAGTTCAATTGCCATTGTAGAATTTAATTTCCAAAACGGATCTATTGATCAAGTTTATAATATTTTAAATATTCAAAATGTAAATTTGTGCAATTGTATTTTCAATCAGTCCACATTTTTCCTACTTTCCACTATGATGCAGTTTTTAGGCCATAACATTCTGAATTAAGCTTCTTAAGCTCAAAAGCTATTATTTAGTTTTAAAACTGTAATTGGGTTAATTGTTTTTTTTATTTCTGAATATTAGGGATACTACTTACATCATAATTTTGTAGTTGCGTTGTTAAACGATTTATTTGGAATTCAATCAAGAGGTGGATGTGCCTGTGCCGGACCTTATGGTCAAGAACTTTTAGGCATTAACATAGACCAAGCCCGAGAGTACGAAAATTTGCTGCTGGAAGATAGGTATTTTCAAATTCATTAACTCAGCCAAAACAATTTTCTTAACTTGACTTTTTTTTCTGCTGTGATTTTTTATTGCAAAGCCGTCTTGATCGTGCGCATTTGCGAAGGGACATGTATTTGGAGGGATCACATTATGAAATTTTTAGACCTGGATTTGTTCGGTTATCAATTCCATTCCATGCAAGTGCTCAAGATGCTGATTATGTAGTCGAAGCGGTACAATTAATAGCTCGAAATGGTAAGTGAATTGACTCAATTGACTCCTGCTTTCTGTAGAGTTTTTTACTATCAGTCGTAATCTGATTCATATTGATGACTATTTCTGATATTGATTTTATGGAATAAGGTTATAAATTGCTCCCGTTGTATATCTGCAACCCCGAAACTGGAGAATTCCATCATCATGCGAATCATGTAAATACAATTTTTTTCTCTTATTTCTTTAATTTTTGTAAGAATTATGGGATAAGTAAAAGGAAGTACGTAATGTATCGATTTCGTAAACAAAGATAGTTGTAAATTAGTTACAGCCTTTTTGAAATGTCTAAAAACAACAAACGAATTATTAAGTAGCGAAAGCTACTTTATGAAAATGGTCTGTCTGTCTGTCCGTCTGTCTGTCTGTCCGTCTGTCTGTCCGTCCGTCTGTCTGTCTGTTTGTCCGTCCGTCTGTCTGTCGCCAATTTGCAACATTCATAAAAATCATGTGATACATGATTTAGTATCTAAAATTCGTCACAAATTCAATGGTGATGACCGTTTTTGTGTTACAAGGTTGGGAAGGTCAGAAAATGAGGTCAAAAGTCAAAAAAGGTCGAATTTCAAGTTTTATATGTTTCGATAGCTTTTAAAGAGTAGATTTAAATGAAATAGAACACTTGTAGTGTACAATGACCTCTAAGGTCACAAAAGGTCAAAAAGGTCAAATTTTAAGTTTTATATGTTTCGATATGTTTTAACAAGTTTATTGAAATGGGACAGGAACCTTATAGTGTACGATGACTTTTAAGGTCACAAAGATCAAATTTCAAGTTTTGTGTTTTTCGATAGGTTTTTAATAGTAAATCAAAATGGAATGTTTTAAAGTTTTAAATTACGTTTTAAAATGTTTTATTGTTTCAAAATGTTCTACTGAAACAATTAAACGTTTTAAACGTTTGGCTTTCGCTACTTGGTTACACCCGTTTGATATGGTTTATTATATTTTTCTAATGCTACTTAAATGCTAAATACAACATTTAATTAGATTAGATCTATTATTGAGATTGTTGACTTTGCAATCACAAATTGATATATATAGTGTCATTTAGTATTTTTATTTTATTATTAATAATTATATGAAATTGTGTAACTAAATATTAATAGAGATGAAGGTAATGTTATGAGTTTTAACATAAATAATTTCTGTGATTTTTGCAGATATTTCAACATCGGAAGTGGCTGAGTTGGGCCATATTTGATGCCGAAGGAATTCGTTGCAAAGAACGTACAAGGAATAATAGCGAAGACTATCCAAATTACCGGGAGTGCATTGAACAAGCAAAGAATATTTTCAGCAACGCTTACAACGTATTTTAAAAAAGATAAAATTGAATACATAATTTGTTTATGAATTTAAGTTCAACTAATTTGTTTGGTTTTCAGCTTTGCAAACGCAGAGCATTGGCAGATCAATCACTTATTTACGATGCCTCTGTTGCACGTCTTCGGTGGTTTCTACTTCCTTCTGAAGCTTTAAAGTTTGTAGTTGTTACGAAGGAAAACAACGTGGTTGGTATAGATGCAATTAAATCTCCTAAGCCATTCCAAATCAAGTTGTACGCCAATAAAGTTGACGAACAAAAAGAACAGAATTACTATCCAGATTCAGTGCCAATGCAAATCACTCATGCATCTTGGAGTTCTAGCGAGTCTTCCATTTTAAATTCACTTCCACATGCGAGAATAACAGTAGATTCAGAAAGTGGTATTAGCAACAGTAGTGAGCTGAATTATTCCAGCAACGAGAATGAAAGTGATAATGAATTCCTTGTTGCGGCTGGAGCGACGGTGACTGGACCTTCGATTTGTTTTTCGTTTGGAAACTCTTGTGATGAAAATTCATCAACAGGAACCGCAAAAGATGTATTCGCAGATGGAAATTCACAGCAAATGGAAAATATCGAAACGACGAAGCCCCTTCCAAGCTTCGCTAACAGTGGTTGTCAAACTGCTGAGGAATACACTTCCTTTACTCAGACTGATGTACGTGTTGAACCTCTGACACAATATATTTCCCATACTGTATCGAATGGTGTTGACAACTATCAGACATCACAGCAGACTCAAATGATGCAGATGCCAATACAACAGATTCAAGTAATACAGACTCCGTTATCATCATCGCCTATTGACTGTTACTCTCCTTGCCCTGCAAACTACCAGAGCTACTCAAATAACTTTTACCAACCTGAGGCAAATGGGATTGAAGGACTTTCTTCTCCTTTACCGATCAATTACTCTTTACAGACAAATTCAGCTCCACAGTATACAAATTGTATGAGTGGAAATATGAGTGAACAATGCTTCTTTCCAACTCCGCCAATCAACGCGCATCCTCAACAATATTCACAGCCAACGTATTGCTCAAGTCCAGGTTTTCAATCTCAACCAAGTCTTGAAATGCATAGTGGAATAGACAATGGCTTTGCTAATGGAAATATTGCAAGTCCTGTCACGGGACAAAGTCCTACTCCCTACTATTTTCAGTGTAATGGCTATATGGACCAACAACAATCATTCCAGAATCAAGTATTCACGAATCAGAATCAAGTGAATACAAGTCAGAATCAAGTGATAACAAATCCGAATCAAGTGATAACAAATCCGAATCAATGTTATCAGATGCCTTACTCTGTAAGTCCTAATTCTGTATTACCGTCACCATTACCAATTAATTCGAATTCTATGGAAAACGAGGCACATGAGCATAAGGTCGAAGAAGCTATGCGTAGAGTCACAGACGAAATTGCAAATGAGCTGAAGTCTGAAATTCGAGGTGTTATTTCTCAAATGGAGCAAGGGATGGATTCTGGTCGAGAAAGAGCTAACAGTTTTACTCTGAAGGATAAAAAAATTGAAGGTCTAAAGAGGCGAGCTAGAACATTTAGCGGTCATATGTTAAACTGTATGGGAAAGTCGGATGATGATATTTCTGTTACTGATTCTAAGAAAGAGATTCTAAAAGATGTTTTTAAGAATGAACCGAAAAAGCAAAACGATGTCACAGTTGAAAAAGAAAATCGAGAGAAAAATGATAACCAACCACCATTAGCAAATGTAGTCAGGTCAACGGCTACGACTGATTGTGGGTTACCAGTTTCAAAGAAACAAAAGGATGTGATAGATTGTAAATCTTGTGTCAAGCAAGATGCCGAGAGTTGTGATGATCTATCTATTGGCTTAAAGGAATCTGCTTTAACCCAGGCGAAATGGCATTGTCCATCGAAAAGTATTTTTAAACCTACTCTTAACGTAAGTACCTTAATTAAAAATTTTAAGCACTCAATTCTTATTTCATATCAGTTTATTTCTATTTGAATATTTCAGGGTCTACGAGAGTACTCTATGATTAAAGACGGTGATAAGGTCCTTGTATGTTTGAGTGGAGGAAAAGACTCATTATCACTTCTCCACACAATGAAACAAGCGCAGCATGTACTGAAAAAAGAAGGCATATCATTTACATTTGGTGCAGTTACAGGTAAAAACATGCACTGTTTTTCCTTGAAATAGGGCTAGAATTGGAATAAAAAAAAACAATTATAGAAAGATAAAATCTAATATAAATAAGTTTTAATTTCAGTTGATCCAAAACACAGTGGATTTAACCCAAAACCTCTGATACCGTATCTTAAGTCTCTTGGTGTTCCATATTTCTTTGAAGAGCAATGCATCATGGAAACGGCATTAGAAAAAGGACCTGAAAATGTATCATCAATTTGCAGTTTCTGTAGTCGAATGAAACGAGGACGAATTTACGCGTCTGCGAGAAGAAATGGGTACAACGTTTTGGCTCTTGGTATGAAAAATCTAATTAAATCTGTTAAAAATACTTCAAAGCTCAACAGACGTTCTTAAATGATTATTAAACGCTGCAGGCCAACATCTAGATGATTTATCGGAGAGCTTTTTCATGTCGGTATTTCATAATGGCCTTCTTAGGACAATGAAAGCGTCATATACAGTCAAGTAGGTTTACATATCTTTTGTCACATCTCAATTGTATTCGTTAATATTTTTAACAAAGCTATTTACATAGTGTAAATTATTTTTCTTCTATTACAGAGAAGGAGATCTTCGAGTTATTCGTCCTTTTGTGTACGTTCGAGAGAAGTCTCTCCGAGAGTTTGCTGAATCTCGTGGCTTACCAGTTATTCCTGAAAATTGTCCAGCTTGCTTTGAAGCACCTACTGAGAGACATCGTATAAAACAGATGTTGGCGCAACAAGAAATACTATTCCCGAAACTTTTCCTAAGCCTTCGTTCTGCGATGCAACCCTTAATGGCAAAAGATCGCACGGGAATGGAGTCTAATAAAAAATCAAGTGGACCTATATGCGGCCAAGACGATGAAGATTAGTATTGTGTATTGTAAAAAATTATTGTTACTGTTACTACCATCAGCAGCCTGTGTAAATTATATATCAAAATACTATTAATCTATTTTTGCAGAATATTAGCATGTGCTTGCGCATAAATGATGAGACCTCTTGATCTCTTTTTGAATAATCACTTACACAGTTAAGCTTTAGTTTAGTATTTATAATAGTTTACACTTCTAATAACTTTCAGATCAATTAAATGATTTCAAAGAACGACTTAGCTATATTTACCTGTCTGATTATGATTGCTAGAATGTGTATGTTTTGATCTGATTGAAAGTCTTCATATTTGAATTCGCACCGGTAGATTGATTTTTCCCAGTGGATTAGTTTCATAGTGTTATGATAATATTTATTATTTATCTATATTGGTTAGTGATAATAAAAATAATTAAAGTTTCGATTTTCAGCGACTTGTCGATAGTAATTTAATGTCCTTTTCATATATTAAGAATCAATCAAATTGTGATTGATTGAATCGACTTAAGCGAAAGATGCTGAAATCTTTGAAGTGAGATTTTGATATTTTGAAATGCCAATTTCTACCGAATTAATGATTTAAAATACTTCTATCAAAACTTAAATTAAGAATACAGCTGGATAAACTAGTTATCGTACTTTGTAGTTATAGTGAGTAGTGTGATGAAAAAATTAGTCTGTACTATACTATATCTAATTAATCATTGACAAAATACAGTACGAGGTGCTTCTGCAGGAGAGTTAAGTATTGGTTTTGAAAAAGAGTTGTATTGTAGGTAAGTCGAATCATATGAGAATTTTGAATTATATTTGTTACCTATATTAAACGTCCTTGTCAATTTATCATTGTGAATTTGTGAACATTTCCTTTTTTGAAATAAAATGAACCAATTTAAGCCACTTTAAAATAAACCAATAACATTTGTAAACTTATTCCATAAATATAAAATTAGAAGCCCACATGCTTGTAAAGAGAGTTTCTTGATGTCTTTTAAACAAGTTATATTTGAAAAGTTCTGAAAAAATTTGCCGTCCAAATTCATATCATTTTCCCATCATATGTAAAAAGCTTTATCTCAAACTTTTATATGAAACATCAGCCGATTATTCAAATTTTATTAAAATAACCAGTAGGCGGTAGGGCTCTCACTCACTAGTGGCATAGTGGATTGGATTCAGCGATTAGAGAAATTTAAATGGGTTAAAACAAAGTAGTATAATTATAAACATTCTAACATGTATTAACATCTAGAACATGAATCATTTTCGTTCAGCATTACTCCAATAACTATATAGATTGGATTGGACACCTATTTAAAAGCTTTAGAAGTAAAGTATGCTTTTACTGCAATGCTAAACGTTGTGCTTCATTTCCTTGGGTTTGCCAGCTCATCTCATCATCAGCCGCTAAGACACATTCCATGAATAATAGCAGTATCGATTGGGGTTCATTGTGACTTCCTCAAGTCCAGAATACTGTTATACAACCCATAGAGTAAAACTTTGCACGATGAATTCCAATGGAAATAGCATTAAGACAGTTTCACACATTTTTGCAAAATTATACTGCAACTGCAAGCTTATCAGCTGTTAATAGTATACTATTAGCCTAGCTAACAAAATACGCGAAAATGTATAACGCAACGCAAGCTATTCATGAAATGAACATTGACAAAGTGGAAAAATATCACTGCACACTGGCAGAAACCTTATAATGAATGAACATGAAATGAAATACCTGACCAGGGACAACGTTTCTTCCTGCCTATAAAATACTGAAAACAAACTTCGACCAATGCTCAGTTTAGTTTTTACTCTCTATACACTGTAAACACTTTCACAGCTGGTCTGACTTACAACTGAGGAAAGTGCAATTTTTTGTTATTATTTTTATTTTGTAAGAATAAGCAGCTCATTATATAACTCAATTTTAAAAGTCAAGGCACGGGTAGTATGTAGTAAGAAAAATCGAAATTACTCCACCCACGCACGTGTTCTGGAAATCGCACCTTTCGCACTTTTAAATAGAGTATACAAACTATACAAAGCAGAAAGAGTATGCATAATTATGAGAATTAATTCACAATAATATAAATTTCATTTTCATATTAAAAATGGAGAGGCCATGGTCGCCATAGCATAGGTTTAAATTTGCAAATTAGACATGACTTTGTATATTTAAATACTAATCAAATGAATTAGGGGGTGTGTCTAGATAAGGTAATTAAATTAGACCATTGAATGAAATACGCTTGCTTTGCTACTGTTTGTTGTAGCAGGTTGATTGAAGCAAAGTATTGTTGTTTTGCTGTGAGAGGACCATGACATTGGTTTAGCTAGTAGTCTGTGTAGTCACTGAACTGACTGACTCAACGACTGAACCAAACTCTCATTGTGCCAACTGCCTATGCCAAAGCAAGTGAGTATTCTATCTAGTAGTAGTAGAAGTAGTAGTGGAAAATCGACAAGTAAAGTGCATTGCATATTGCATTTGAAAAACATAACATAGACCATACCAGAAGAGTTTCTCTGCCAGTTAGTTGGAAACAAGCTAAAAGTGGTGTTCACAAGTTGTTAAATCTTTTTCATCAGACAACTAGAAAAACGTCAAGCTGTCTTATACTAGTTTAATTATGAACGCATGTGTTTCATTTTTATTAAATTAATTTCAATAGTAAATACAAATTGTAACGGAGCGTAGATAGACAGTTTTTAACATGTGACATTATGGGTAATTTTTAAAATATCAAGTAATTCTTAAAAAATTTAAGCATGGCGTGGCCGTATGCTAATTACACTAGAAACTATTTAAAAAACCAAAAATGCAGTTCCCTTCTAACCATAATTATTGGAAAAAGACAACAGTTGGTAAGTAAAGGAACCTGAGTTTTACATACTGAGGCCAGTAATAAGGTTTGACTCGACAGTACATTAGAAAAAAATAAAACTTATGAGGCCGATGGATGGAAATAACAAAATAACTGTTCATTTCATGAACATAAATAGAGTGTTAATTTGTGAAAGGTCCATTTTTAAAGAGAATTAAGTGTAAAGATTCATTGAGAGATGAAAAGTGTTGAGTTTGAGACAGTATACACGATGAGAAGAGTAGTAAAAGAGTATATTGTAGTAGAGTAGAAAAGGAGGAAAGTGTTGGTTCTGTGATCAGTAGTAGTTTAAAAGGATAGGAGAGAGTATCAGCGCCAAGAGTGAGAGCCGTATAAATTCAGAGACTAGTAAGTAATCGTCCGAGAGGGAGCGGACTAAGGGATATCCAGAGATTTGTGGCACAAAAGGGGTAATTTGAGCAGGAGACTCAGGGTGGTGGTGGTGGTTAAAAGTTAAGTGAAACTCATTGTAAGTGGTTGTTGTGTCTGGAAGGTTGTCTCAACACATGAGCACGTGGTTTCTCTGCCCCATTCTCAAAGTGTCTGGCAAAGACAAGGCGGAACAAATGTTATTAGCCAATCCTACATCACTTCTCAACTGAGGTTAGGAAAGAGTCTTCACATACGCCATTTTGGTTTTTTGGCCCAAAGAAGTCAGTCTAATAGTTGGGAGATTTTGCAACTTTTTTACAACAATTCGGAAATTTTGGGCCCCAGAGATGTTCATCTTTTTGTGACCTTAAGTGAGGATGGCTGATCAAATAGACGGGCCGCCAAATAAGCGGCCCAGGCTAAATGACCCTTTAACATCGCCGAATGATAACCCTGGTTCAGGTATGTTCAGTCTTTTGTTATTATCGTTGTTAGTTTTCCTTGGTTGGTGTATATTAGGAAGTGGGGTAGTACGCGAAAAAAAACTTAGAAAATTTTACTCTTTCTTCTTTTTGCGTAGTTAATGACTGTTGACATGACTGTTAATGACTTAATTTTAGTTAGGTTAGATTTTAAAATAAGGTAAAAAGGGTAGGATGGTGTTTAGAGTTTTTTGGGTACACCACTATCTGTGCTTTAACGTCATTCCCTTTCGTTTTTTAAACTTGGTTTCCCCAGGACGTTACAGATCTCCTAAACAATAGGTCATTGGGAAATGAAACAGTAAGAATGAAAGTGAAACAAAACTGTTGACTGAATATTTATATACTCGTAAATAAATAAATAAATAGTATAAATATGTTTGATAGAGTACCAAATATCCATTTTTTCCATCATTTATTCCTTATCCATTTCATTTTGTACACCAAAGTTCTGAAATTATAGTTTTTGAATTGCGTTCATATATTCATGTAACATAAGTTTCGGTGACGATTGTTAATTCTGCAGTTTTTAATTTTATAAACTTCTTGAACTTTTTTTCAATAATATGATTCAATATTTTTTTAGATTTGTTCCGAGGGGACGCTTTTGACTTAGAAAAGCATCTTCCAGATGAGTTGGAATTATTACCTAGTTCGTGGACATTAGATTCAACTCCGGCTTCTAATCAACCACCGCCGTCACAGGCTTCTTCTCAACAAAACATATTAATTGGGGCATCACAAACTGTTCAGAATGTTCAACAGTCGAAGTTCCCTATGCAAAATGGAGAAACTCAATCGCATCAACATCAACTTGTTCAGGTGAATTTTGGATTTAGATAATTGTAGTTTATGTTTGGGCTTTCATGGATTTTAGTGGGGCATATATCAAATGGTAACATCTAATTGATATCAAACAGGGAATGATGATGCCTGCCGGTGGTGCAAAGAATGTCATTATCAACAAGCAACCTCTGATGAATAACAACATGATAATGTCAAAAATGGTAACAAATGGACCTATTCAGATGGCAAGAGGTATTCGAAATCAGCAAGCCGGCACTTTGTCACCAAACATGGGGGCTCAGAGGCATCCAGTAATTAACGTTTATTTATTATAAATTATGAGGAGGATGAAGACGAATTAGTGCTTCTGGCTTTCAATTTTCTTTTTCTGATTTGAGCGAGAGACTTTTTAATGTATTTAAATATTTTTTAGAATCCAAACATGGGGATGAATTCATATAACTTTGGAGGCGGGAACCAGGGTCCTTCTGCAATACAAAGAATGCTACAGCCTGGTCCTGGACTAAATCAATCAACTATGCAACCACCACCCAGGTATCCTACGGACGATTTCATTAGTCCAAATGCGCCTCCAAATGTGGTAGTTTCTTCTGCGATGCAACCTGGTCAACCGTCACAGTCACAGCTAAGTGGAGGAGTTGTCCCATCGGTGGTATCTTCCATGGCGGCTAATAATACGATGGTAAATACAACGGCATCAAATAGTAGTGTAAATATTTCGAATCCTGTGAACAACGGAGGTCCCATAATCCAGACTGGACCAGTAAATCAAAATCAAGTCGTACCACCGAATTCAGTAGTGTGTGTTCCTCAGGGACAAGTTAGTCAACCTCAGCAAGGTTCTCAGCAATCCCAACAATCTGCTCCTCAAACTGCCGCAAATGCTGATCCAGAGAAACGCAAGCTTATCCAACAACAACTCGTGCTTCTACTTCATGCACATAAATGTCAGCGACGTGAGCAAGCTGCCAATGGGGAAACCCGACCAAAAGATGTAAGTTTTTAATATTTTGATTCCTTCATAGTAGTTAGTCTATGTAATCTGATGAATTTATAGTTAGTATATTGGAAGTTGCACAGTTGTTCTTATTAAGCGTGGATCCATATTTTACCCTTTTAAATTTTAAAATACAGTCAACAGTTTAAAATGATTAAGGTCCTATCAAAAATACAAAATTTAAAGTTCATAAATGAAGCAAATGGTCAACGTTGGCTTATAATGTTTTCGGTCTATGAAAACTGAAGTTATGCAACCTTATACAACTAAATTTAATTACTTAATTATGTTTAAAAATAATGTGGTCTTAATTTATTTTTAAACCTTGTATCTTCCTGCTTCATTTAAAACTAGACTAAAATCAGAATATGAATGAAAATAAGATATAGCTTTATTGTGCATAATGCATAATTATGCTTAGTAGGTAAATGTTGTTACATTTGACTTAACCGTCAAATCTATACGTGTTTTTATTGTGTTTTAGAATGTAGGAAATACAAATTATCTAAAATATTGTTTGTGACATTTAGTGTGCCCTTCCACACTGTCGGACGATGAAGAATGTTCTGACGCATATGACGCACTGCCAGGCTGGAAGGAACTGCACAGTAACCCACTGTTCGTCTTCAAGACAAATCATATCTCACTGGAAGCACTGTACTAGATCGGACTGTCCAGTCTGTCTCCCGCTCAAGCAGGCTGATCGTAATCGGAGCAATCCTCTTCAGCCTAACCAAGTTCCAACCCCTCAGGTTGCTGGGGCTCAAACGCAACCACAAAATCCTGCAACTTCTGCGCCCCCGCCTGCTGATGTTCGGCGAGCCTATGACGCTCTCGGTAATAATTAAAAATAAACTCATCATTATTAGCATTCTCCACCTTTACTTCCTTCTCCTTTAGCTTATATCTATAACCACAAACAGCTATTTTAATGTTTAGTTTCACTTTTCAATTTATTGAAAACATTCTTGCCTAGACTAATATAGTAGGTTGTGGACCAAAAGGGGTTAAGGTTGGTCTAGTACTAATTTGTGTTAATTTATGTTAAGGCTTTAAAATTTTGTATTATTGTTTAATTCGTGTGAGTGAAAGTTGTTATTTTTTGTTGCACTTGTGTAAATATTTATACTTTGGATCGTGGATGTAACTAATGCGTTAGGGCAATGATTTCAAGCTATCTTTATCGTT
Source organism: Isotoma caerulea (assembly GCA_034696405.1). NCBI lineage: Eukaryota > Metazoa > Arthropoda > Collembola > Entomobryomorpha > Isotomidae > Isotoma > Isotoma caerulea. The sequence continues at coordinate 14,578 of JAQFZZ010000358.1, forward strand.
AAGTGTGCTGGAATGGAAACTACCACTAATAAAAGTTATGCATTATTGTTTATAGGCTATTGTTTTGATTTTTAGTTAAGTATTTTATTAAATGTTGTTGATAGTCAATAAGTTATAAATCGTGTGGATTTACTGTGCAAGTCAACCATCTCTTAGCTGTCCAGTCAACGCTCAAGCCAGCAAAAACACCCATACATCAAGACGCTCCTCACTACATCATCAACTTTATTGTTAATTGCTTATTTTGACAATTATTTCTGTCTTAAGTCTAGCAAGCTTCACAAGCATTTCAAATTACTTCGCTGCATTAAAAAATAAGGAACTTCGTGTTGACGTAAAATTACGACATTTACTCTTACAGCTTACAATTTTTTTTGCCTTTTATGATTTCACTTTTACTTTCTATTTCCTTTTTTTGGTCAAAGGTTATTTAAGATCTTCGAGCTTATAACTTTCATTTTGTTGATTATTTCCAACGAAACCCACTTTTTAAAACGCTTAACAGCTCTAGCTCTACAGATAATTTCCGACTGGTACTCAGAGGATCATTCATAATATACAGGTATAAGTTGTGACTATTTTGTAATTGACTGGTGGAAATAATGTATTGTTACAGTTACATGTTTAACCTGTATTAAATTGTCTTCGCGTCTCGGTCCCTTTCAGAACATTTCTGATAATACGGCATCGTATCAAACAAAGTCATGTTTGTTTCTTCATTGGTAAGTTAGGGAAATCTTAACAACCGTCTTTGGGTGGATGCTAATGTATTACACAATTTGATATCCTCCTTGTCAAAAACTGTTTCGAAACCAGAACAACGGGATTTACTTAACTGGCTTTGCTCTTAAAACTTAACTAACTGATTTCTCGCATTAAGATCCATCAGCTAGCAGTTACATATAATATACTGTTCTTGAACAAGTGAATTGCAATTTCGTCAAAGGGTGGACAATGGATACTAATGCAAAAATCAATTTTACTTCTAATTTTTATTTTATTGTCCATACTGCATTTACCAAAATGTCGCTGTGAGGTAACCATTTTATGTATGTCCTTGATAGCACTTACTACCATGCTTCCACTGTTCTACTGCTTGGAATAACTTAAGTTTGTAAACTCTTCTCTTAAATGAAGTGTACTTTAATTGAAAATGACTAACTGACTTGGTGTACTTTTTGAAATTGCAACGCTACAGCAACGTGCAAAAATTGGTATAAACAGCTAAAGAGCTTGTTAGCCGAATACTCCTTGTCTCATCCACACTTTCTGATAATCTCTTAATGCAACTTAAAAGTACTCTTTTTAATTAATAAACTCTAGCTAATGTGTAATGCTGAATGCTTGCTTTAACGTATCTGTTGTCACTGTTGTGTGTTGCTATGCATGCTAATTCATAAATAATCTAAACGTTTAACGCTCTAATTAATTGTCAAGTAAATCAAATTAATTATGCTTATTAGTTGTTAGTACTTGTTTAATCGATATGGATACTTTGTAATTTGAAATCAAGAGATGCACCAATGCAGTGCACAGCCTACATTGTACATAATGTAAAAGTTGAAGAGTGAAAGGATGAAATGTCACGTTCAATTTTATTAGGAGTTAACAAATTGTGTATTGCTGTGATGACTCAGACTTTGATAATACTTTGCAAGAACTTTTAATATGTTCCCGACGGGAACTTCTCGTCGAAACCACGAAGATGTAATTTTAGAAGGAGAATTTTCGCTTCGCACAAAAAAGTTTGTATTCATATTTGGTGAGTTTTCTTTGTTCTTTGAGCAAAGAACGAATGAAAATCAACCCAATAATGCACAAATACTCATTGCACATTGATTGAAGATTTTAAGAATCCGGAAGGAAGGATTAAAGCAAAAAAATGCAGTGAAGCACGTGCATGCGAAATGCGAAATATTTATCTTTGCGAGCGTGACGTGTGAAGGGTTTTATAGTATATTTATTACCATTTTTATTTTGACTATTGACTAGTTATCATTTTATTATTTTATATATTTCTAAATGTTATTTCGATTTCCGACATCTAAAGTCTATATTCAAGGCACAAGGACAGAAAGTGACAGAAAGTCAAAACAATCTTTTAAAGCATAAGTGACATGACCACGGAATACATGACGATAGGATGGTCTGAACTCTGAGCGTATTTTGTAATATATAAGTTTGAAGTTAAAGTTAAAGTCGACATAAGATAAGACGTACATTCAACATTGAATAATGAATAAAGAGCAAAGAGTAACTCATCAGTTATTAAAGTTTTTTTTTGAAATATTTAGGAAGTTTTGCCATTTCCAATGTTGTGTATTGTGTATTGAGTATTGTGTATTGTGTATTGAAAGTGTAGAAATATATATATGACCGTGTGCGAAAACTTGTGCCATGCATTTATTATGTTATTTTGTTTCTATCTGTACTTTTGGCTAATTTTTGTGTATATTTATACTTTCACCTTTATTAATTTATTAATTTGACGAGCTGTTAAGTGGTGTGTGGTGACTTTTACTATTGAACTTTTAATATTGTTTCTAATAATTCTAATCAATGATACATGAAAGGGAAAGTAAAAGAATTGATTTTTTATGGTGATTTAAAGTGTAATGAAATAGTTAGCTAAAAATATGGATACGTTACGACTTTGTTTGATAAGAGAGTTACTAGCTAAAAAAATAAAAAATACGCGACTTTATGAGGTACGAGAGCTACTGCTGAATATATTTAAAAAGGACGGCAACGAAATCAAAAGCTGTTATCTTGAATATCCGGACGATTTTCAGTTAGCATCCTGCAGTTGCTTCTTTTGCGATTCAGAAGAATCAAACAAGATGCAGTCCAGTTCGTGCATGTCACTGCAATCATTCTCAGATGAAAAAATTTCGGAACCAGCAGTAATAAAAAGCGAGATTGATGATGATGACGGTTGGGTAAAAAAGAAAGAATTTGAAGAATTTTCTGAAGAAGAGGATTATTTTGAGGAAGAGAAAGCTAAAGATTACGGTTGGATAAAAATTCAAAATTTCGAAAAAGAAGATTTAGAAGAAGACAAAGCAACAATAAAACGAGCTGTTCAGTTACATTTGGTAGACCAAGCTTTGAATGCGTGTCCAGCGGTACCTTTGTCAAAGATCATCTTCGCAAACGTTAGAAAATTTGGGGGGATAGATCAATGTGTTAGTAATTGGGGATTCTTACATCGGGAAATTAATTTCCCTGCTTGGAATCCAATTCATTGGATCGATTTGATGTACATGGTTGAAAGAACAAAACTTAAAAGGACTAAATCATCACATCATTATTGGATTAAGGATAAAAGACTAAAAACTTCACATAGTTGTAATTAACACTTTCTACTTGCTTTGTATGTTGCGTTTTGTTACTGTTGTTGTGTCAAGTTTTGTGGCTAATGACATGCTTATTTTTTGTACATGCGTTAGCATTACTGATACTTCGCTTACACTATATTATGCTTGATCACTCAATGCGCTTTAGTTAAGTTTAGTTGAATTACTTCTATGAAATGAATTTTGTTTGACAGTTATTTGAGTTTATTTTTTCTAATTTAGGGATACCATGTCCACCTACTGTGGGAACGGGAGGGGGCAATGCACCAAGTCTTCGACCTCCTGTACGTCCACCGGCGCCTCCTCAACAATCCCAAACACCGGTGCCACCGTCTGCGCCTTCACCCCGCCTTCCATCTGCTTCCCCTCAACCTCCCAGCGTTGGAGATACAAGTGCTAATTCTCCGTTGTTCCCTCCTGGGGGAAACCCAAATGCTGTTCTTGGACTAGATGGGAGTGGTGTACACCCTCCGACTAGCACATCTGGAATAACTGCTGCGCCAGTTCAAGGCACAAAGGAGTGGCATCAATCTATAAACCCAGATCTCAGAAATCACTTAGTTCATAAGCTGTATGCAATATAGTTAACTTAAAATTTGAATTATTATGGTGATGTATAATAGTTTAAATTAATATTCGTATATATTATTCAACTTTCAGAGTGCAGGCAATATTTCCATCACCAGACCCAGCTGCCATGCTTGACAGGCGAATGTGCAATTTAGTTGCATATGCGAAAAAAGTTGAAGGTGACATGTATGAAATGGCTAATTCCAGATCAGAATATTACCATCTACTAGCTGAAAAGATTTATAAGATACAGAAAGAGCTGGAAGAAAAACGGCAAAAGCGGAAAGAGCTTCAACAACAACAAGCTAACGCTACAACACCTCAACAACATCCCCCACCACCATCTTCTCAACCTAATATAATAAGAACAACTGGGCCAAGTAATGGCAATCAACCGATTCCAAATCAGACACCCTCAAACAATGTATCAGTCCCTCAACAACCTCCTAACGTTAGAGCTCCAAATCCGAATTTGCCCAACAGGCTACCTATGAGTACCCTACCCTCTCCAGTTCAAATACCTACGTCTGCAAATAATTCCTTAGCTCAGCCTCAACAACCCTCTCCCAACAGTAATAATGTGCTTAATAGTGGAGGATCCAATGCACCGTTCTCAAATATGTATCTGCATCAAAAGCAAAATCAACCGAATAATATGAACCAACAGCCAGGTTCACAGTCGCAGCAATTTGATCTACCAAAGCAATCGCCCAATCAACCACCTACGCCTCAACAATCCCAGCAACAAATGAATAACAATAGGTTAACGTTTAATGGAGGAGACTTTGATGGTTTGTTGCCTCAGCCCCAAGCACCAAATTCTGTAACAGATATTAGCAATCAGTTGGAAAATGACATCAAACAAGAAATTCGCAGTGTCCATTCATCATGTAAAGAAGAAATGGGTGATTCGAAACACGAGCCTACTAATGGAGAGATGTCAGCACCTGAAATACGAAATGATAATGACGATTCCTCAATGTCAGTGGACCATCCAATTACGAAAAGTAAGTTAAAACGTTTAATTAAAATTATCTTCAATTTCAATAACGCTGTTGTGCACGTTATCAATACACATCTATGAAAGAGATTCGCGTCTTAGTCTTAAGGACGGCAAATTTAACATGTGCGACATAACATAAACTAAAAAAAAGCCATCTAAAACGCGCGAAACACAATTTCGTCTCGAAAATTAGTTGTGAATTTTGGATTGTGTTTACTTGTCTTTGTGTTATTTTGTTGAAAATTGAGAATTCTTCAGTTCAAATCTTTTACTGAAATAAAAACTGAGTAACAATAGCCAAAATTTACATCAGTCATGGCAAAGCCCTTAGTCTTCGACGAGGAGGACTGTAGTAGGGTTATCGATGAATTTCTAAAGAAATTCAATGAAGGTGCTCATGAGTATGTGACAAAAATTCTTGTTCCTCAATTTTCTCCTCAATTTCGTACAGAAGAGATGAAGGAGGAACCAACAAGTCCTGTATCCACAACAAGCACAGCAGAGTCAATGGATACAATAGTTGTAACAAAAGCGGAACCTCCGGCTACCCCAGCGACTTCCACTAACCCACTACCATCGCCTGCACCAGTTCATCCTATTAATTCTACGGATAAGAAAAAGAAGTGCCGTAAGTCATTGTCAAGTTTAATTGTATTATCTTAAACAAAAAGAGGATGAATGACTAAATCTATAACGCTGCGATGTAATGAGTAG
>JAQFZZ010000359.1:0-20195 GCA_034696405.1 Isotoma caerulea
GCGACAGATGACGACGAACCACGCGAGGAAAGTGGCCACCACGCAAAGGGCGGCCACAACCACCAGGCCAATTATCAGAAGGGGCGAACTCCAGTGCACTAATCCTCCGGAGCCCACTGCAATCACAAATAATAATTAGTACGGATAGGATAGGGTAAGAGTTAAGCGTGGGTAGTATAGGGTAGACACGTACATGAGATGACTGTAAGGGTGAGGGCGTGGCGAGCGGTGCCGACGGCGTTGGTTGCGTCTGGGGTCCAATGAGCAGCGTCTCTGTCTTGGGGTCAACCACAAACCTGGCCAGCCACCCTCCACTCTCTACACACAAATACATCAATTAGTCTCACATTGCTTGTGAACAGACCTTAAACAACGCTGCCCTTACCTGGACAAGTGAGTTTGACGCTGTTGACTTGGGTCAAAGTATTTAAAACTCAGGGGGGAAGTCACAGCGTGGAATGTCACGTTCCCTTCTACAGAGGGCACCTCTCCCCTATGGCGCCCCCTTCCTTTCCTGTGTGGTGGCCCCTGCAGGGGCGTTCACCGCCAACTTGAAGTGGAGAAACTTGAGGTGGCAGCCGCACACGAGGGAACTGACGTTGTCGAGACGGAGGGCGAGTGCGCCCCTCCTATCCAGCGCCCTCCCATCCACCCACTTCAGGGGTTTCCAATCTAAATTTAGCACTTGGAGGGAAGTGAGACCCTGCAGGGCCGAACGGTTCAGCGACTCCAGCTGATTGTGGGCGAGATTGACGCAGTTAGTGAGCCCTTCGAAGGGCGCTTCCATGTCTTCAAGCGCCCACCACAGCCCATTCCAACTCATATCCCTGTAAACACAGACAGACGCTTTAAGCGCCCACTCAATGCCATGCGCTTAATACAATAGACGCTGAAACATACAGCGACTCCAGTTTGTCCATGGGGAGAAACGCTTCCTGCTCGATAGACTCTATCTAGTTGTGTCTCAGATGAAAGTGTCGAAGACGCTTGAGACCTTTGACGCTGCCCCGAGTGATTCCTTTCAAAGCGTTCTCACTCAAATCCCTAGAAAAAGAGAGCGTGTCAAAGTTCCCATTCGTTTACACCCTTTTACACTACAAAGGAAGGGTAAAGGTTAAGCGTACAGCGTTTGGAGTTCCTCCTTGTACTCCCAGCAGTCGGACTCGATCTCATTCACAGCGTTCGTGCTCAAATTCAGCGTGGGCGGAGAACAAAGACCGTAGAGCCAACGCTGATTACATTTCCATCCAAATATCTACGTGGAGAAAGAAACAAAGGAATGTTCAGAAATGTCTTGGTATTTCGGAAATTCCATTCCAGATTTGAGATACTTTTTACTTGTCACGCTTCTTTTAGTATATTCTTTTCCAATTGTTTATCTCAATTTGCAAAGTTTAAACATTTCAGTCAAAATATTTAGCATTTACTTTACTTTAACATTGAAAATAGTGTACGTGTGGTTTTTAGATTTTTATTTTCGTATTAAATAGAGACACGAAATGTCCAGTATTTACACCACTGTAATTCTTCTTGACATTATACATTTAACATTATTAGACTCTTGGCATGGCATATTCCTCTGATATTAAATTTTATAGAAAAATACTTAATTCTTAAATATTGGAACATATATTATTTGCACCCCGAGAAACAAATGAAAAACCCGAGAATATAATATAGAAACACCCCAAGAGTGGAAACTATAAAACCAAGAATAATAACCCCGGGTCACCTCTCCGAAAAATGTTTTTTAGTAAATTGATTTCTATTTAGATTTAATGTTATTTTTGTTGTCTCTGGAAACTTTTAAAATATCATTGATAATTATCCCGTGAATTTCCAGATACGCATGCAAGTTTTTCAAGTAAATGTTTCTTTACTCTTCTAATAATTACCAAACCGTTACTCATTTGACATAAAATCAATGGAAAATTTTAAAATTGCAGCTGTCTCACACTATAAAAGGGTGGAATTAGCGGTGAGTTTTCATGGGAAATGGTTTCATTACATCCCGTCTATTCTATCTAATTCTTAAAGTCTGTTTTAATTAAAATCACGTGTTCACAAGTTGATTTAATATCCTTTTTTAATCACATTTTCACACTCAATTATTTTGAAGTCGTCTGAATTTCATTAAAAAAATTTACCTTTTTCAGCAGAATTGTTTAAAAATTTAAAGCATAGGTTTTTTAGTTCAAATTTCATTGACTTTATTTTAGGTTAAACTGAAGGTTGATCCTCAGCCTATTATATGAATGTTTAACCCTGAACTAAACTAAACAAAGGCCTCATAATTATGGACAAATCATTTCTTTTGTTTTGTCTTCATTTCTATTTATCAGATAAAATTCTAAAGCATATACATGCTTTGGAATACTTTTCATCATTCGAAAAAGTTCGATGTTTAATTCTGAGAAAAAAATAAACCTTAGTAAATGGTGTAACAAAGGAGCGTCAGAGCAGCAAAATTGAGCTTGTGACCTTTTTAGTACCCTTAGTAACCATAAAGTACCATAAGAAACCATAAATTACCATAAGAGACCTATTGATTTATGCATTTGTATCACTTAAACCAATAATCTCATTTTGCCCCTTTGGGATACTTATTATATGTTTAAACCTATTATCCAATGCATATATGTAATTTAAACCCATAAGCTCATTTTGCCTCTTTGGGGGTGTGGTTAGGGTCGTGGGATACTTGTTTTGTGTTTAAACCTATTATCCAATGCATACATGTAATTTAAGCCAATAATCTTATTTTGCTCCTTTGGGGTGTGGTTAGGGTCGTGGGATACTTATTATATGTTTAAACTTATTGCCCTATCCATAAATGTAATTTAAACCAATAATCTCATTTTCCCCTGTTGGGGGTGTGGTTAGGTTTTTAAAGGTCCCTTTGGGTTTTATTAGGGTGCATATACTTCATAGAAAGCATGCGGTGGTGGAAGAGAAGGAATTACAAAATTTTTTTTCATATGTTGGGGTCACACTGGGTCAAAAATTTGACCTTTTTATTGTGACCTTGCGGGTGGTCCTACAAGGCACATCTATGAACTCATGAAAACTATTGGGGTCTAGAACATGAATGCTAAATTTCATGCCGATATCTCATTCTGTTCTTGAGTTGTCGGTCTGACAGACGGACACACAGACAGACACACGGACGGATGCAGTGAAAACCATAAAGGATCTGACGCTCCTTAATAATAGAAATCAAGACTGTCATTGCAATATCAGCATCTTCATAGGAAGATGAAGGCACAGAACTCTTCTAACCTGCTGTTAGCAATTTGCTGCTATTCTATCGTAAGTTGTAAATGCTTTAGAAGTTAAATAAAAAATTTATGCAATCAAATATCTCTGTTGTTGGAGAAAGAAAACTAAAGGAAGTTATAATCTGTCTTGTCATCTTTACATAATGATTTGAATCCTAATTTCATTTTTGAAATGCGGCATTCAAGCTAATTTAAATATATTTCAAAACATGAATTTCATTTGGACACCCTATAGATGACAGATTTTTTAGTGCCAGTTTTTCTCGATTTGTATAGAGGTTTCCATAGGACAAAATGGAAAGCGAAAATTTGGTATCTGGAAGAAAAAGTCGAAGGAAAAAGTAACGGAAAAAAAGTATGCGGAAAAATTAATTTTTATTAAATTGTTTAGAACTGAAAATAACACATGAGAATAAACTTATAACATAAATCAAAGTACAAGCAGTCCTCAGACAAAATGAAGTAAAGGAAAAAAGCAACTCAAAAGTCAACAGCTATTATACTAATTTTCATATGACTGATAATTACTCTCATATGCATATTTGTATTAATTTTACATTTAAACTAGACTTAGGCCCGTCTTTTGGACCGGCATCATTTCATTTTTAATGTCTGGACTTATGTTTGGCTCCCGTCTCCATAACCGTGCCTAAGTCTTGTCGTCACAACTTAAATTGGGATAAAAAGTGCAGAACTCACAGGTATATTCCAAGCTTATACAACTTTGCCAGAAGAACCCCTTTGGGAAAAAAAGAACCCCTTTGGGAAAAAAAGTACCCTTTTGGGAAAAAAGAACCCCTTTTAGAACAAAGGAACCCCTTGCACACAAAAAGATCCCTTTAGAAACAAAGTAGCTCTACTCAATGGCTTAGTTCTATTATTATATTTTGGTAACACTCATTTTAAAAATAGAGCAGCATGTGTCATCTACTCAATGGTGTAGTACTATTATTACATTGTGGTAACACTCATTTTAAAATAGAGCAGCATGCGCCATCTCTGTATAAGAACTTGCGAAAAATAGCATTAGATGATAAGAAAGAAAAGAGTGAGGAGTCAACATGTGTGGATTAACATTAGAATATAGGGGAGAAAAGAGTGATTCTGCGTGTAATATTATTAGTGGATAGAAGAGAAGGAATGAAACCAGAAGTACAAATAACTTAACTGTCCCTTCCTTAACGTTTATGCTACCAAGGGGTCGGTGGGGGAAACGCTTTTCATGGCCCAGTTGCTATGCAAAATTCCAAAGTTTATTGCCCAGATAACCGGATATCATTGTTGCTAAAAGGGACTATAAGCCATTTTCGAAAAAAATTTCCTTAGCCCACGGGTTTTCAAGTATGTTTAAAAAAAAATATTATATTTTTTTCCTAAAATGGTTAGCAACCCCTTAGCTATTTCGTTCAAAAAATCCTGTAGAGACAGTTGGGGTTGCAGCAGCTATTCTGTACAAGATGTCCAAAATTTAAGTTTGATGATGAATGATCTATTTTGTTCCATATGACATAATATTATATAATCAAGAATATTGGGAACTTAATAGAGGTGTTTCAAAATTTAAAAAAATTGCATTCATTAAGAAATGTTCAATTTCCGTTCAAAAAGAAAAAAATCAAATATACCGAGATGAATTATAAATACCGTATTTCCTGAATTAAAATGCCCTGTGAGGCCTTATTGTTTCAAATTTCAAACTTCCCGAAGGGTTGGGCTTGGGGTTCTATTCCGGAAGGCTTTTGATTCGAAAATTGAAAGTTTGAATGAAAGGAGAAGGTTGTAGGAAGGTTACGAAAGGACAAGGCTGTAGGAAGGTTACGAAAGGAGAAGGTTGTAGGAAGGTGACGAACGAGAAGGTTTAAGTGTAGGAAGTAAAGGAAAAGATGACGTTTTGGTGAAGGAAGTAAAGGAAAAGAAGTGAATTTGGAGTAAAGGTAAGAAGCAAGGGTAAAAGAAGAGATTTTAGCATAATAAGCAAGGGTTAGGGTTTGGTGTGTACAAAACAAGCAAAAGGAGAAGGTCATGCACAGCTTTTTGTTGTAAACTCAAGAGTTCAGATGGCCATCACCCTATGGGGCAACAATCAGAGATAGGTCCACGTCCTGCGTAAATCTATAATAAATGGCTTACGGTAAATGTGTTTTAATGAATTAAGATTCAATAATGTTTTAGCTTTGGCTTCGCCGTGTTCGCGTTTTGGTAATGCCTTTAAAATGACAGTTTGAATCCTTTGGAAATGGAGATTGTAAGTTTTTTAAAACAATATGGTTTTGTGATTTAAGTTTATTTGATTTGTTTTTTTTGATTTAGATTGTGGAATAGGTCTTGACTTATTTATCACCTAAGGAACTCAAGATAGGTCGATTGATTAATATTCTCTGAATGTACTTGCCTTTAAGTAATTGTGTTCGCGTGTTTTTATAACAATTTATGATAACGTTTGGCTTTAAGGGTTTAAAAGGGAAACCACTTTTAACTTGGTTCCTCATTGTCAGTGTGTTAGTGTGTTAGTAGGAGCAAAAAAAAGTTGCCGGCGGCTGGCCACGAGCTGGGAGCCCAGGGTTGGCCTGGATGGCGGACTTGAGCACTGGGCCAATCCTGTCACGTTATGATAATAAGGGAAGAATATTGAGACTTTATTTTATAATTGTCATATGAGAAACTTTATTTTTTATTGAAATTATTCACATTTTCATGATATAAAACGTAGAAAAGGGAACTTAAAGCATAAAAAAATTGAAAAGACAAACTTTATTATTCGTCGTGTTGCTGGTCAGTCAAATGGAGTTGAAAGAAGAATTAGGAACAGATCATTCTGGTACAGGGGTGCTATGTCGAGATCTGGATAAATGTGAACTTACAGCGGAAGCGGATGAAACGGAAAGGTTTGAGCGTACAGAAGCGTTGGAGTGAATGGAGGCCGAGACATTTTGGCTTCGATCTTCAAAAAACCTTTCCCTTTGTTGCAGAACATAAGCGTTAAGAATTGGTTGGGGTTGGGTTGGAATGCGGTGGAATCTCGACTGATTTGGAGTGGGAGGACGGATTTGTGGCGGTTCAATTGGTGGTGGGGGAACTTGTTCTTGTCCTCTGAATAAACCTTGAATCATTGTTTTTATTAGATTTAAGGACTGTGCAATGTCATCTCGGTGGTTCATGTACCACTTCCAAGCCAAAAACAGTCCCATAAAGCACACAAAGGACAGGAATACAAAAGCCATGATGTTAACTAATTATAATCAATAATATTAATAATGATAATTGCTAAATAATAATAAAGTAAACAAAGGAATTTTACCCAAATCGGCAAACTGAAAGGAAAAAGACGATGATCCGGTTTCTGGGCAAAATTCTGTTGAAACTCCATGTACTAATCTACGAGCATAACCATCATAAGCATAATGTATTTACGTAACGTTGCGCAGAAGGAACAATTTCTATCGAAATTGAAGATTCAGTTCGTGATTATCATGTCCACACTACTTCTCCGTTACAGTTTTGCAGTCGCTACAGACCGATTCAGAGGCGCATACTGAAAAATAGTATGCTTGATTGATGTTGTAGCTTTGTTATGTACAAGTTATAAATGCCTGCTTATACTTCCTTGTGTTCTCTGCGCTGTGTGACAATGTGCGATTATGCTAGAATTTGTGTTTCATGTGTAAAGCAAATTTTATTCTATGACTATTGACCACTGCTAGGACGCTTTGTTCATTTCTTTTTCAAGAAGTTTACGCTTACGCAGCATAGAGTAATAAGGAATCTAATGCTTTACTAACGTCATATAATATTTTACATATGCATACATTGAGAATTCTACTTACTGTTACTGAATGTTTTTTATTGATTTTTGTGGGGAATCAGAGAGAGTAATTTATGGTTTTAAATATTTTACCCCTTTACAGTATGTTTAGATTATTAAATAAACCCAGTTGAGAATTGAGCTTGATAAGAATGGTACAAAGGGTTGGGTGAATAGGGGAAAGTAGGATAGGGTAGAATTTGTTTCATCATACGAATATTTTAAGGTCCCCTTCTTTCTTGTTAAGAATCGTAAGATGTTTCATGTGAACAGTAGCAGTGTCTGTCCGTCTGTCAGTACGTTTGATCAGGATTCATAACTGTAACGGTTTTTCAGACTGATCATTAAATATTACCCATTTTGCTTGTGCTACTTTGATACATCAGGCACTACTACTTTAGGCATGAGTAATTTCAAAGCATTACTGAAGTGAAATTGAAAACATTAAATATACACTCTAACCCATGCATCTTTAATTAAAAATAGAAGGGAAAGTTGTAAGCAATGGAGTAATAAGCCATAACACTGTGAAACGACTTTCATTCTTCTCTTTTCTGTTCATCAATAAGCAATGGCTTTAGAGCTCTTCATATTTATATATGTTTCAAACTTTTTAAACTTTAAATACAGCGCCAATTTTTTAAATACTAACTTTGGATAAACACATCTGTGTTCTCCAAATGCAAAGCTTCAACATCGGAGTATCTACGATTCTAATCGCTAAGTTCTTGTTAAATCTTATATGGAAATAATATTAGTTTAGTTAAAAGTTTTAATATCAGCTTTTTAATATTATTTTAAATGTGCAGTGGCACCATTTATAATATACTCCATGGCGGACAATGAAACATTAATTTCACGTGGAAGAAGGACGTATCCAGTATCCACTTCACCCAGGGGTTTGCACCAGTTCCAACGGTAATTACTAACAATGGAGAATTCTTCGAGACGGTGACCGACAATGATTTTTTGGAATTACAGGTAATTTTATAATTAAAGATAAAACATTTTTGTGGAAGGGTGATTGATTTAACGCAATGAGTTGATGAAAGAATTGGGGAAAAGTTAATCGAAAAAGTTGTATTCCTGGAAAAGTTTAGCACTCCATGGGCCATTATTAATGGAAGGAGGCGTAATATTTAAAAAATGCAATTCAAAAGTCTATAAGCAATGTACAACGTATCTCATTTGATAAACTGACGACATTGGAGAAATCCACCGTCAAAACGATGTACAATGTGTATGTGTACATGTTTGATCCCCCTACGATTTTTCTGCAGTTTCTATGTATCTTTTAGGTTACTTGTTACTTTAGGGATGGTTTTTTTTATTCATGGTCGATTTTACTATACTAGTTATCGTGTCTTAAAAAGAATTAAATTTCAAAAAAATATAAGTGTAAGGTAAGTTTTAGGTAGTGAATAATTTGATACCTAAATTAGCTAATGTAACAACGCATTTTTTTGTTGTCTCTCTCTTTCTGCGCTTCCTTTTGCAAATCATTACTTAGTTATATTAGTTAGTATATAGGAAATATCAATAAAACTGTTACTCTGAGAACATACAATGAGATGGGGTTTATTAATGAGTACAAGAGGTTTATTGACCTTTTCGATTAAGTTCACTGGCACCTTCACCTGTTTTTTTGTCCGCCTGGATGTCTCCGAATCACTGACAACCGTCGTCGTCGCCTGACAACCAAAAATTACAATACCAGGTAAATAAATGTTGTCATGGAAACAGTTGCCCCTTGCTCCCTTTGTTGAATACTGGTATAATAAACATTGATATCATTAATACCAAATATTTGTTTTTCAGGTTATTTTTTTAAATTTTTTTTAATTTTAAAAATAATAGTTTCATAGTATTAAGACAGATTATTAAGATTTAAATATAATTTAACATTATTTTAAACAAATAAACGAAGTTCATTAATTGTAAAATATTTATTTAAATCAAAGTGTTATTAACAATTATGATGAGAGAGACTTTTTAAGTATATGGCATAGTTATAAGTTTGATACATGGAATAAGCTATACAATAAAATAAAATAATTAACTACGATACAGTAAAATTTATAAATTGCCATATTAATTAAATATTGATTAGAACAGGGAGACGACACGGACGAGACGGGTAGGACGAGTATTGGCCGTTTGGAATCTCGAACATGGTTAGTGAATTTGGATTTTGTTGATTGGGGGGGTGGTGTGTGTTGTTGCCAATGCACCTCCGGGGTTGGGGTGGGACTTAACAATACCAATTGACCTCGTGACATATGTAGAAGCTTTAGGAATTCTACTAACAGTTTAGGTAGGTTTGTATGTGAAAGTTTTTGAATTCCGCTTGCGTCGTAAAAAACCAAACGAAAAGCGAAAGTGCAGAAAGAGATTATTTTGAATGGAATGTAATTGTCTCAAAGAACAAAGAATTTTTCTTTGTATATATGTTTTGCTCTTGTAAAAATCACAACCGTTTTTTCTACGCAATTTGAAATAAATCAAATTTCACTTTATACATAATAATTAATAGAAAATAATTAATTGTCTCTCTTCTTCCTAGTGCTCGAAGAAGATGGCTGTCATTTAGAATTTAAATCCGAAAATGTACGTCAATACCATTTTAATAAAGTACACGAAAAAAGAACGTATGTTTGTCCTTATTGCCTTGAACGGCATCGAAATAATCGAGAAGTACGCGACTGTCTCATTCTACATTCTCACTTCCGTCTTCAAAATGGACAGACGAATTTAATATGCCTCTGGGGAAATTGTATTCATGTAAGAAATAATCCATCCGGATTGCTCGACCATATGATGACAAAACATGAAATAGGTGGATCATCGAACCAACCACTTGGCTTGGTGTAAGAAATATAATTAGAAATTTGGTCGTACACTGTGTTTAAAACTCAATACTGATTTACCTTTTACTAATAAACGAATATTTTGTAACAAATATAAAAGAACATGGACCTTGTCCACGGCCAATTTTTGGATTATATTTCAACAAAATTTTAGTTGAAATTGAATTAAACGAGCAGCAGCCAATATTGATTTTAAAATCTTGGACTAATATATTTAATGGAACAATAGAAACTGAGGAAGAGGATTATTTCAAAATTGTTGATTTTGAAATTCAGGAAATTGAAAATTTTATCGTGGAAACTTTAAACAAATTTGTGAAGGGAAACTCTGTCGCAGAAATACCATTCAGACATTAAGCACATTTTTACAATACGATTTCCCTAAAATACATTTCAGTAATATATATTTTTTCACAAGAAATGATGCAGATATTTACCGTCTTAACCAAACTGCCCAAGTTGCTGAAATTAATTTAAGCTTTATTACAATGCAATTAATTCAATATGTAAAAGAACATGACAATGAGACTCTCTGTTCCCGTTTTTTGTATAGAATACATAATAGAGCAGAAAATAGGTTAACAATTGCCGTGTAAGAAGCCATAGACATATATTATATATTTACAACACTGGAAAATTTGTACGGTAATTATATGACGGCAATTAAAATGCTAGACGCTGTAAAACAATATGATTTTAAAGTGTAACCAAATGGCATTCATGTCTAAAAAAGTTAGCATTAAGACTATTAATAATAAAGTGTCAAACTTGGATTGTATATTAGCTTTTTTGTTTGTTTGCGACTCTTGTATTTTATTTTTAACACGTTATAGGTGTTTATTGTATTTTAAAAAATTCATTGATTCTTAATCTTAGTCATTCTTATTTAGGAATCTACTTGGGCAACATGCATACAAGCTTTTTAGGACAATTATCTTCATTTTTTAATTGTAAAGTATATCGTATTGAAAAAGTTCTGTTTCATATTTTCAACATTGAGTTTGTTTAGGTAATTATTATGTAGGTAGGTTCGTAATTTGGCACGAACCTTAAATTTTAAACAGTTAAATCAAAACATAAAAAATGTGTCAACCTAATTTGGACTGGAGAGCTTGCAGCGATTTAGGGTGCACTTGGTTGTAGGATTTTTGGGGTGGCACATTATGTGTTAAGGACGAAAAGGGCGTAGAGGGTAAATTTTGACTCGAAACTAAAGGTTATCAGAGTGAATTCTGTCCCGTTCCAAAATAGATGGAAACTGGCCAATCGACAATCGACGTCAATTTTACTTCAAAAATGAAGAAATCTCCCACTACCCCTCATTTCTATTGAGCTTCTTCATTTTTGAAGTTAAATATCTCGAAGAGTGGAGTTCGTTCTGAAATGGGACTTTTGAAATCGTAATTTTTGTAGTATTTTTAGCAATTCATAGCTTTGGAGAGACGTTTGTTTCGTTTTGAACATTATAGGTTTATGGCACTTTCTGATAAGCCCGTGGCCCAGATTGCCCCTTAAATTAGAGCCCCAAACCAACCGCACAGTGGAATCTTTGCCAGAAATTTTTTCTGCTGAAGATGATGATTACGATGGTGATATATAATTTAATATCTACGAAACGTCAGAAATTCAGAAGTTTCAAGTTCCAAAGTCAAACCGCTCAAAAATGTACGTGAAGTATTTTCTGTTTTTAAGCACACTTCAAAGAATTAGCACAAGAGGATGCGAAGAAAAGTCAAAAGCTGGACAGCCCAATAACCCAAATGACTGATGTTGTAATGTTTGTTGTAATGACTGATGTCCCCCCAATGTTTTGTAAATTGGAAGGATTTACGCATAGTTCAATAATAGGCTGTATGCAGAGACAAGAAATTTTTGAAAAAAGGGAACAAGAAACTATAGCTCGCTTAAAGGCAGAGGAGTTTAGACAACGGTTAGAACAAAGAATAAGGAAGCAGGGTAACTCTAGATCCTCGAGGGAGGCTCCGTACGCTGAGGCCACAACCTCAGAGTGCGATCCTTCCCACCCAAAGCAAAGGTCCGAAACAAAAGTGTCTGAGAATTCCCGCACATTCAACCACCAACACACGCCAATTGTCACAAACCCCGTAGCTCATAGTGACGTTCCACCAACACCCGTTAAAGCGAAGTCCTAAATTACGAAGTTCAGTTGTTGTTGTGTCTGTAGTGTGGATGGACATCCTGTGCGATGTGTGGGAGTAGCTAGTTCACATTCGTGTTGCCAAATCTGCCCGGTCGGTGAGTTCATATGGTCAATCAAACGTTTGCATGATTTCAAAAAAACGAAACGAGACTGCCAGCACTCCAAATAAATTAGGCAAAACTGAAACATGTTAGGAGTCAAAATTCATATTTTGACACAATATGACACAAAAATCAGTGGATGCTGCACTTTTGTAGGCTTACTCAAGCAGTCAGTGGATGCTACCTATGTAGGCTAACTCAAATAATCAGTGGATGCTACCAATGTAGGCTTACTCAAACAATCAAGGCATTTCAATTAAAAAATAAACATAACAAGGCATTGTCCTTGAAAAATAAACATATCAAAGCATTTCCCTTGAAAAACAAACATGTCAAGGCTTTTCCCTTGAAAAATAAACATATCATAACATTTTTTGATATTTATAATCATTTTTAAATTTTTTAAAAAGGTTCATTTCATTAATTTTTTAATGAAGGTATGAAGTTAATGAGAGGTACGGGGATCGTTACCTCGCATCTCCACTAATATTACATGTAAGTAAATGGGCTGAGATTATTACACTCTGGTAGAGTGAAACTGTTTTCTGAGCAATTTCTTAAGGGACGAAATTCCGGGATGTGCTTGAAACTGACATGCCAAACTGCATGGGGACGACATTCAAATTCAACTATTTGATTTTTAATTTACATAATTTTGGACGAAATCAATTATTTAATCTAGAACCTTCAGAATACTTTAATAACAATAATTTAACCAAGATCCAATTATGTCCTTTATTTTTATATTAACAAATCATTAATTGGTAAGCATAACCTGGTTTAGTTCATTTTATCAATTTCCAGCTGTGCGATACTTTGGAATTTCTTTCTGAAAGTAGTCCTTACGTCAGCTTTAAATGATTTTGGTAAGGGCTATTTATTTATTTTGCAATCAGCCACTTTTGCAACGATGACAGCGAAATCACATTTGTCAGTTCCCTTCTTTGGCGTTTTAATAAATTAAGTTGAAAATGTACCGAATCCATGTTCCGCAAGCGTAGTTTGGAGCATCTCAATAAATCTTTCGGTTTGGTAATTTTCCAGTGTTCATTTCATGAGAGTTGTTCAAGTCGTAAATTTCGATGGTCTTGGTATCCTTTCAATAATCTTCATGATAATATGTCCCTCAGCATCGATATTCAACTCAGGAGGCGCATATTAGACGTTTAATAATCTTGGGTAAGCTGAGGATATCGGAATAGGAACTGTCATAACTTTCCAGTCTTGGTGTGCAGAAATAAGGAAATTATCTATAATGAATCCTGAAATGAGCTTGAAAGTATATTTCTCCAAATTCCATATTCCGTATTCTGCAACAACTATTTTGTGCGATTGAATCAGCAATAATTTTTAAACATTGAATAACAAAAATAATGGATCCCAAATATAATTTTGATTTGGGTTTTTTCAAGTAAATGAATTATCTTACCATTATGTCAGATCGTCCCGAAAAGCGCACAGAATTTAGAAGAAATTGATGAATGGTATCAAAGCAAATTCCAGCGCCCAACTTCTTAATTCCTTTGACATACAAGTAGTATAAGTACGGGGAACTTACGAGGAAAACCCTACCACTATTCAAATAATCCATAACATAATAATATAAAAAAATCTACCCCTGCCGTTATGTCATGAGTGGCTCATTCACGCCACCTACGGAGTGAATGAGTTACCTAAGAGGCAAAAAAGTCATACAAGGGCTTTCCATACCTACGCCTTGGGTATGTAAACCCTTAAGTAGGCATCTTCCCCACCCACACCTCATTATCTTTCTTCAAGAAAGCTTCCTCGAGCCATTTTTCTTTCTTTAAGAAAAGGATCTCAACTCGTGTCTCTTATTTTGATTAATCTAAAGTGTTAATTTTAATTGTGTACAAATAGTACAAGTGTTAATTTTAATTGTGTACAAAAAGTACAAGTGTAAATTTTAATTGTGTACAAAAAGTACAAGTGTTAATTTTAATTGTGTACAAAAAGTACAAGTGTTAATTTTAATTGTGTACAAAAAGTACAAGTGTTAATTTTAATTGTGTACAAAAAGTACAAGTGTTAATTTTTGATTAACACTTGTACGATTTCGATTAACCATCTAAAAAAAACAAACACGCATAGAGTTAGAGGACCCGAGTATTAAAAACAAGATTAATTAGATTGAAGAAGTAAACAACTTATTACGATAAGTCACATCCCACAATCGATACATTTAAAACCTCCGTTCGGGAAGAAGGTAAATCCTTCCGGAAGACCCTCGACTCTTTTGGTCTCTGGAGTGCGACCACCAACGAATCGGCCCATATCGTTCCGAACGGGCCGCATCTCCTTGACCTCCACCGGAGTCTGATTACTCGCTCGTTTCTTCGAGTTCTTAACCACACGCTGAGAACGGGCCAATGGAGATCTAGTTGGGGAAGGGGTACACCGTTTTTATTCGGTGGTTGTAAATCGAAGAACCAAAGATTATTAATCCAAAAACGAGTAACCGCATTCTAAATTAACCGAATGTCTGTTATTTATAATTACTTTAAAAGCAGAAACCTTTAAAACTTTTTGATAGATAAAAAGAAGAAACAACGATAAAAAATTTAGCACCGTATTTTGGATAACTTGTTATTTGGCTGAAAAAATCACTTTGAAATATTTGAAATATGAGCTTGATTGGTTCCTTTAGCTTGACTGAATTAAAACTGTAGTGTACAACTCACTACAACGAATGCAGTGAAAAGAAGAGATTAGTTAGTTAAAGATTTCCCGTGGGTTTAAATAGGATGCAATCATCTCATTTCAAAAAATTTTGTCTGAAAAAAATTTTTATGGTTTATAGTCATAAAATTATTAAATACAATTGTGCATATGGTTTAACCATGTTTAATAAAACAAACGTTGTAACTTAAAATGTTCGAAACGAATTTTTCATAGTCAAGAACGGTAATACTGTCTGGTTTGTCCAATTCAAGTTAACAAGGCTACAGTTTTCACGTTAACACATGAAAATGAAAACGACCTTTTAACTCAAGCAATTTTGAAATAGGGACTGATCTACTTGCGAACCTACCCTAACCCCAAAATAACCCAACCATGAAAATTAACCCGCTTTTGTAATTTTCCAGGACCCGCTGCAGTTTCGAGTGGGGAAGTAATGACCCCCACTCGTGGAAATTCTGCACCGGCCGCTGTACAAGTGGGGACGGAAGTGATGACCCGTCCTCCCACAACTTCTGCAGCCGAGTGGAAGAAAAGGCAGTATAAAAAACGGCGGTACAAAAACAAACCGTCCTCAAGGAAGAGGAAGTTGTTGAAAGGTGAAATCAACACACAGGATGATTCGTCCCCCCTTCCCCTCACCCAGAAGAACAGTTTTGCGAAGTTTGCAAAAAGAGCAAAACCCAGCCACAGTGGTCAGAGGGGGCTTGTCCCTGTGCAAGGAAGACAGTGTGGTCAGCAACGTATGCAAAATCAATGGTTGAAATCACTATGCAGAAAGAAATTTGTATTTCTCACATCAACAATACATAAATGATCAAATTAATTATCCCCTAATTTGGGGGGGTCAACAACCCTTGGAGTCTGTATCTTTTCAAGGGCTTATCTATCGAGTTTGCAATAACCCTATAGCTAAGTTTCCATGTAAGATATGACTAAAAAAATGTGTGCAACAATATTTATGAACATGTCCTAAACTAACCAATCACATTGAACCGCGCATAGACTCAAATTCTCCTTTCAAATCATCTACAGTTTTTATTCATCAATTTAAAAATTTATATTTCGTGAGAATAAAGGTATTTTTTGAATTAAAACTTTAAATTTGAATAAGTAAAGTTAAATAAACATTATATTAAAGTTTGATTTTGCCTTCTTTTATTGTAGCAATTAATGTAAACCAGAAAACCCATTGAGATGGAAAAAAGGTAAAAAAAAGAGCAAGGAGAAAGATAAGATTGATGATGGATGGGAAATTAGTTTTTTAAAATTTACTTTTCAAATGAACTAATATTTAACAAAATACAAAACGAGTTTTTTTAAATATTTGGTTTAGGTTGTTGTATTAAGTGATAAGAGGAAAGCAGAATTTATCAAGTTGGCTGAGGAGTATACAGCAAAGGAAGATGGTTGGGAGGTATGTTTTTTAAATTTACTTTTAAAACAAAAGGAAGGTTGGGGGGTTTCATATTTAATAAAATATAAAAAGAGTTTTTTTAAATATTTGGTTTAGGTTATTGTTTTGAGTGATAAGAGGAAAGCTGAATATGTCAAGTTAGCGGAGGCCTATGCAGCAAAGGTGGGCAAAATTCGTCAGGAGCAATCTCAAAGAGAATAGGCAAGTCCTTTCAGTAGCCTCCCTGCACCACAGACAACTCCCTCACTTGCTGCCTTCACAAGCGCAATGGCCTGGGTGAAAAATTTTCGCCCAAAACGAGGGAAGGGGCCTGCCCATATAAAGGTAACCTTTTTTAAATTCCAACCCTTAACCATATAGTTCCATGATAATATAATCAAGCAAAATGAAGGTTTTAAACGCTTGTGTTTTGAAATTTAATTACGTGTTATTTTATTTCAGGTGAATGAATGGCGAGAGGGAAAAAAGAAGAATATCCAAACACTGCTGGCATCGTTGCACAGTGACGTGGGAGTAGTGCAGTTGGGAGGAATTAAACATGTCACAAATGGCAAGTTAGGCTCTGGTTAAAAAGACATACCAAAAAGCGTGTTTTGCCATTTACCCGGACAAACAAATGGGTCGAGAGTGGGAGGAGCTTGCCAAACTCATCTTTGTCGAGTTAAACGAAGCGTGGGCAGCCTTTGAGTGCCAAGTGCCAAGTTCAAAGGAAAAAGTAGGAGACATCACAAGAATAACCCCGAAACAATATTTCGTGATAACACAAATTGCAGAACTCACACAAAAAAACATTAAACATAGTATTCTATACCGCTTAAAGAAAGTTGGGCGTAACACCTTCAAGGACACTGTAGATTGGGAATCAACTGACGTCCCCGGGACTTTTTCGTACGCCAGAGGTAATCAGGAAATTCAAGACGCAAGTTTTAATGAAGAAGGTGCTACTCAAATACAAACAGAAAGAAACGCTGGGGAAGAAGAGCAAAGCCAAGATTTCATAGCTCCTGCTATACCTGGGTATATGAAACCCTTCCAAAAATTAATTAAATCGAAACAAAATTGCATTAACTTTGCTAAAACTACTCAAAAGAAAAGAAAAGACCCCATCAATCCTTTGGCTTCGGACGAAGAAATGAGGTATGCAATATTAGTATCAAAAACAGCAGAAAAAAAGGGGATACTGAAGGGCTTGTAACGCTGCAGAGTTACTATTACGTAAGCAGTAATGGTCCAAAAATAAAGCGCCGTGAAAAGTTCCATTCAGGATTAAAAGTATAATTTAGTATAAAAATTTCAAAACTAAAACATTGGAAACATCAACGTCACGTAACCTTAATTGCTGATGTTTTTTAAGTTTCCATTGTGCGAGCTGTACGTAATGGGGGACAATACTGAAGCGGTTAGCCATTTATTGGATCACATCCGGAACAATTGTCAACAAAACATTGTAATGTTTACTGAAAAGTCCGAAATAGTACCTACAATGGCTGCTAAGCAATTATTTTGTGCTTATTGTTGGAGCAAAGTGCGCTATGCACACGCATACAAATACATCCAAGAAGTAAGCAAAGTTTTTCACTTATTTGCTTATGCAAAAGTTCCCTTTCGATAAGTTATTAACAATTCCTTTTCTATATTACGGGTCCATAACGTCATGAATGAGTTTGGCGACCGGATATGTCAAAAGTCGTTTAAAAATGAGCAAGAGCTAATTTTTTATATGTGGAAGTCACATTTAAAATCAGAGGCGCCTTACTGTGTACTGCGAGTTATGTGGATATAGGTCCTCATTCCATTCTGATCTTGTTAATCATTTCAAGATTTCACATCGAGAAATCGATTCTACACAGTGCTCGTTATGTTTTAAATGCATAGGCGTAAGAACTATTTAGAACCTACAGTCCCTGGCTGTACATATTCAAGTAAGTAATAAATATTTAAAAAAAAATGTTATAGTTAATAGTATATTGATAGTTTCATAAATTACGTTTATAATAATAATAAATACAGTTGATGTGTTCTAGTTTTACTAACCTGGTATGAGAATCATGAGGTTGCGAAGACAAATATTCAGTTACTGCATTATAGCACGGTGTCCTGACACTTTGCGTTAATATTTTGTTTATATTGCCATCCCTCATCTTTCTATAATTTAAAGCAAAAAATAATGCAAATTATTCATGATTTTACACATAGGTGTACATATCATGTAATAACTTACGCAATAAACACTTTGTGACTCTCTTCTGTGTCAGATGTTGATGACATAAATAGACAGACAAAATAATATGAAATAATTACTACAGAAATGTATATGCAAATTTTATAAACAACTGACAGATCTGTGCTTGTATATTTCTTTGATCTTTTTTTTGATGGCTTAGGACGTTCCGGTTGTGGTGGATTATAATTTTCTTTATCCGAGTCACTATCATCTTCGGTGTTTGTAGAGCGCTTACTCTGTCGTGTCCGCATTCTAATATAAAAAGAACGAATTCAAATGTTGACTAGTACCGTTTCTTAGGTTTATGATTTAAATTCAATCTCACTAATAAACAAAGAGACGAACAAAGAGACGAACTTAACTTGACCTAAAGAAAATACGATGCTAATGCCATGTCTATGAGTTCTTAGAGATTGGAAATGCTTCCTGGAACAAATCATTGTTAAGCCTGGGAACGTTTGGACTTAATAAAGTCTCAATTTAAACTCTTTTCTGTTAGACTCACTAATACATGTCAGTGAACTAATCGTTAAGAAAGTAATGTGTTGTTATTAACTACTACATATAGCTTTTAAAAGTTAATAGTTAAAAAAGGAGGCCACAGTTGTTTTTCCTATTAAGAATGCTAATAAACATGAAATGGGTAATAAATTATTGCAGAAAAGATTAAATAAAGAATTAAAAAAACGATTTATTTTGAAAAAATAAATACATTATTCGAAATGCTGGTTTAATAATATGGGGGGAAGTAGTAGGGTTTATCCTCGTCTTTTCATTCGGGGTACTGGGTTTTTGGTCTCTCTCTTGTCCTTGCTGACCACACGGTCTTCCTTGCACAAGGACAAGCCCCCACTGACCACTGTGGTAGGTGTTTGCTCTTTTTGCAAACGTCGCAAAATTCCTCTTCTGGGTGAGGGGAAGGGGGGATGAATCGTCCTGTGTGTTGATTTCACCGTTCAACAGTTTCCTCTTCCTCGAAGACGGTTTGTTTTTGTACCCCCCTTTATACGGCCTTTTCTTCCCCTTGGCTGCAGAAGTTGCGGGAGGACGGGTCATCACTTCCGTTCTCACTTCTACAGCGGCCGGTGCAGAATTTCCAGAAGTGGGGGTCATTACTTCCCCACTCGAAACTGCAGCGGCTCCTTGAAATTATTAAAGCGGGTTAGTTTTTTAGGGTTACTTGGGAGTTAGGGTAGGTTTGTTTTAGAAATAGTACAACTGAAAATTGTATATTAACACTCAAAAAACTCCTTGAAAAGGTTTTCGCCCTCTTCAAGGTCACCCGATGTGGGTCCTTCCTCACCAATGCCAAAATGAAGACGACTAGGTGGATTGAGCGTCCATTCTTCATTTTCCTCCTCATACTCTTCCATTTCTTTTACGCTGATTCTTGACGGGGGGGGTTTGATTTTTTCCGTTGAACTTGGCACTTGGAGTTCAAATGCTGTCCACGCTTCGTTTAACTCGACAAGGATGAGTTTAGCGAGCTCCTCCCACTCTCGACCCATCTGTTTGTCCGGGTGAATGGCCAAACACGCTTTTCGGTATGTATTTTTTACCTGAGCCCCACTTATCATTAGTGACATGTTTGTCTCCTCCCAACTGCACTCCTGCCACGTCACTGTGTGCAGCGATGCCAACAGTG
>JAQFZZ010000360.1:0-20191 GCA_034696405.1 Isotoma caerulea
AAGGAAGATGTGTGATATTAGTCTCGTATCTAACTTAATAGTAGATATTACCTTATTTAGGTATTTATTAACTTGATGAAAATGAAGGAAATTAAAAACCGTCGAGGAGATGCAGCGTAGCATAGATCTGCATTCTTTTTTTTTCAAGAACCATTCTAAACTAAAGCTTAAATTCTGTTTAGATCTAAAAATGATTAGCCTTACCTTATGACTTCTCTCATCCACATTGGTTTATTATGTTACAGCAAATGGCTAAGAATCCACTGAAATCAAGTTCGCATTGCTTGACTTCTCTTGTGTACCTTGGGCAAAAAATTCATTCCAATTTAGAGCTTGCCTTTCAGTTATGTGAATTTTCTTACTTTTTTCTATAAAATTAGATTCCTCATCAATGTCAAAAACACTCAGAATTTCGCCTTTTCTTTCAATTCCGCTTGGTTTATCGAGATAACAAATCAAAGTTTCAAAGAAGCACTAAAATGCATCATAGAAGGAAAAGTGTTTCCTGTTCCATTTCATTGGCGAAATTGACTTTAGCAATAGTGCAGACATTTAATAATAGAGTCTCTTATTTTACTAAAGGTAATTTAATTGTCCTCTTCTATTCGTTACAGTTTAAAATCGTGATTAAAAAATAATAATATGAAATATTACAATTCCAGGGGTGATTATTTTTATCAATATGTAACTTTGCAAGAACTTCACATTCTATCATACATAGGGTTTTATTTTAATGTTTGTAGAAGAGTCAAAATGATACATTTAAAAAATATAAACTAACAGAAATAGGAAAGTGGACATTAATTCTCTGTAAAACAATGATGATGGTCCCCAATTAAGTAAATCTGATCATATTTCAACCTAATGGGTTGTTACGAATAAATTCATATACTTTTTTAAAACTTTAAAACCTCTGCTGTGTTTTTAATAGGCACTTTCGCTTACAGAAATCTCATTCGTTCCCATGCCCAATGCAAATGTTTCATTAGCTTTTAACCTTGAGTACTTGCAACAACTTTCGTTTGCGGTAACAGTAAAAATGTGTATTTTGTAATGTAGAGTAAAGTACTGTTTTATTCCAACTTATAAAAATTTGTTTTGGTATTTAATCAAAAAGTTAAAAGGTTCAGCAATGGTGAATATTACTTAACGGCTTATACTTTAGATTAGAAATATTTTGTGGTTCCTGTATTCTGTGAAAACATGAAAATGTAGATTTCAAATGAAAACTAACAAGCTTAAAAAATTTGAGGTTAAATTCAATAATTTTTTACTATGAAGGTCAGGAACAATATTCTATTTGAAATTATATTGCACTCAAATCACTCAAAAGTATTTGAGGTAGTCAATTTTCAATGATTGCTTTCAAATCTAAATTTCATTTTAAACGGCTCTCTTTTCAATGCAAACCATAAAAGTAGTAGGTTAGCATAATTGGTGTGTGCAGATTGTCTCTAATGTATGGTCATTATGCAACCATACTCATCTCACTCAACGTGTGAAATCAGGCTAACTCAGCTAATCATCTATAAGATTTCTTCATAACACTTCTACAATGTAATACACTACACAAGTAAAACCATACAATGGCATAAACTCTGAAGATGAGACTCATCCTCATTTCAGAGCAAAAAAATTGCATTGTTAGTGTTATTCGGTTTTCATAATTTGTCCTTTCCACTCTATACCAAATACCACTAAACCAAATAGTTAAACGAGATAAAAGGTAGTGTGGTATGGGTTACAATATTTGGGACTATAATCCCTCCAAGGCATATTAAGTTTAACTCAGATTGCAATAATTTATGTGTTTAAATTCTACAGATGAATCTACATATAAAAAACGTCCGCTTACATGAATTACTTTATTCACAATTGTACTGGCATGTAAAGCATGAACGGTTTTAGACAAAAGTGAATTTCAATAATTGCTCATTCAAAATGAACAAATTTGAGCTTTTCTCAAATTTGTCAAGGTCCAATAATTGGTTTTATTGTCGCATTTCATAAACCATCGATAGTTTTATACGTTTAGATTTGCATATTCCATTAGGTCAGGTGAAAATAATACAAAGCAATATAATAAAGCAGTATGGAGCAAACTTTGTAAAACAAAATCTCTTATGATAGTTTTCTTAATCTTACTCGAGATAACGATATCTTACGTCAATGGACGATTTTCAAATCGAGAGAATATCTAAGGCACTATAACAATTGTTCTATAAACTTAATTCATTGTTACTTACGTTACGTGCATCTTTAGTTTCTCCTAACGGTCCATTCGAGATAGTTAACCCCAAGTTCGTATTAGGTAATTGAAAGCCCCGTAATATTAAATATGAATTGCTCTATGAATTAGAAGAATCAGATAAAAAAATTTAGAATAAGTTCTACTCTAGTAATTAATAGCCGTTTTATTCTCTGCGGAGTTATCCTAGTAAATATTAAATTCTTCTAAAACTAGAGGGCAAGTTGGACCCGATAAGATCAGCGGGATGAATTACTTAACACACTAACTATAAGGTGCAACGTGCTAATTACTGATTGATGCGAAGCTTTTTTTAAAAAACCTAACAAAATTATCATCGACCTTTTGCCATATCGTACAGCAATTACATTCGTTAAATTATTTTCTATTCTTGTTAGATGAGTGCACGAATTAATAGACGCTTTTTAAATTAAAATTAAAACATCACTTCTAAACTTGACTCACAGTCAAATTTTTCTACCCACCCTGTCTAGGATTATCAAGGGCTAGATAAAGCTATTCCAAATTCTAAAACTTGACATGAAGCAAGTTGAAAAATGTACAGGGCAGTACATTATGAGGCCCTATTTTTCACGGTGGGTTGTCATTCTCAAAAAAACTCTTAAAATATTCTACAAGACCTAGCACTTACAATCATCTTTCAACATAAAATAATATCATAATCATTTAAATCTAAAAGTATTGCGTTAAAAATTAAAAATATGTATTTTTGCAAATCCTTTAACTCTGGCCGAGTTTGCACACGCACGCCCAACAAAAAATCTTTTGTGTGACAAAAAAGGTGACGATCTAGCAGTATGATTATATATGTGGCTTGGTTGTCAACTTATTATGTCAAAGATCGTTACTTATAATATTTACAAATTTATTTTTACGTGTTAATTGCAGAAGTTGCCATTTCAACGGGACCAAGTTTTCTAGCTGGAATAGGAACCGGAATTGTTCTCCTAATTATCAAAAGTCTATTCGCCCCATTTCTCTTCGGGTTGAAATGGATGTTATACAACATATTCTTCAAAGATGGGAACCCCTGGGACATGATGAAGATGTTGGGATGGGGTCATACTCCAGAACCCTGGGAATCTTCCATACCTCCTCCAGTCATTGAACAATATGAACCACCCCATGTCCACAACCATTTTGACAATATGAAAGAACACTTTGAAGGAGGAGGAGGAGGTGGTGGGGGCAATACCGGATATGGATTTGGATACAACAATAATAATAATTACGACCAGAAACTTCAATTCAGTCAGCTAAATCCGATTCTTCAAGGACTCACCGGTGCATCAAATATGTACAAAGCGTCAATTGAAGAAGGTCGTAACCAACAGTACAAACCTCTACTGACAGCCCCACCGGATGAACAGAGTGGAGGAGGAGGTTTTGGAATTACTGGTGGGGGTTCTGTAATCTCTGAATCGCAAGATAATAAGAATGTCCATGACTCTGGATACAATTATATTCCTTCGACAGCGTTGCAAGCGGAAGTGGAAAACTATGACCCGTTTTATAGTCCTTTGCTCTCTAAAATTGACTCGATATTCACGCATCTTGGATACCACGACGAAGGTTGTAGGGAACGAGCTGTTTGTTCAATTTACAAATTTCCTGTCAAATATGCTCCATATTCAAATCTTCTTTCTGCTCAGTTATCAAAGTAAGTGCTTACATCTTTACCTCTAATTATCTTTGTACCAGGTCAGGAACAAATGTACCGCATAACCTTTGAAATTATTTACACTATATTGTATGCTGCATTGCAGTATGCTATTATAACGGCAGAATTGCATCTCGCATGACGAAATCTATTAGTTCGACAATGTTTCAGAAAACACGACACCAAGATCAATGTAATGTGTGCCGAATGACACTTTCTCGGGGTAGATTGCAATACTCACGCAATCCTTTCTCTAGAACATGATATGACATTACTACACCTGAAACTTGAAACTAGTAATTTTGAACCGATTAGCTTATTCTGTATGAATTAGTTGTTCCTTTCTTTTCAAGATCAAGTTGGGTTCTTTGCATGCAAGTCAGCAATCATTAATTTAATTTCTAAAAGCAAAAATCGATGTCATTCAATTGTTTGTTTATACCTTAGATTAATTGGTACACTTAAAATTATAATATTCAAGAAGGAAGTATTAATGATATTTTATTTGAATGAAAGAACGCATATTCAGGTTTTACAAATTGTGACATGAATACAACTTAAGTTTTTATCTTGTTCAAGGAATCATTATTACAAATTGAGTGAAAATGTAGAAAAAATGGAAATGAAAAACACAAAGGACACCCATAATATGTTTATTATCTTAAAGTTCATAAGATTCTCAATCAATTTAAGTATCTACAATTACAACTACAATTACAGTTGAACATAAGAATTGACATTGACAGAAATTTTTGTGGCGATTTCTTATGTCTCGTAACATTTCCAATTTAAGGCACGGACCCTACATCTTCTTTCCTCTTTAGTTATCTTTTTTATTCATCAATCTAAAAAATCGTATATCTGACAGAAAACCACAAAAATGACAGAATCTTTTCAATTTGTTTGATAATGATTGCCGGGTGCATGCAATACTTCACGATTCTACGTAATGATCAATTACAAAACTCTGCAACTTACAAGCTTCTGTTGACAATTTTGACTTTTTTTACCTAACTTAAATACAGGACATGAGAACAATTTTTACATAAATTATGTGAACCAAATAATGTCACATATTTTAGATTTATTCAGCTCACGTCCTATTCAAATATGGGTTCCTCCACCTTTCAACTTCATTTCATCTTAAAAATATTCCTTCGCTATATGAGCATATCTTAAAAAATATCAGACATTTAAAAAAGATCCTGTAATTCGTCTTTGGTCTAGTCCTATTACAAAACTTTAAAATATCAGCCCAAAGGTTCTGCTAGTGGTTTTCGCATATTCAGATAAAAAACTCGAAACATTATCATTGTAAAATACTCCGAGCAGAATAAACGTTTCTCATTTCATTGTTTAAAATAAGGAAGTGTACTGCAGTGTCAACACTGAACTTCTTCGTGGGTGATGCAAAGTGCGATAGGGGAGACAACTAGGGTATAAATAGTCGGAGATTATGATTATGATTAGGATAATCAGACAGCATGATGAGTTAATCGGTTCGTCCAACCTGTGCTTTTTTATTCATCTAACATTTGATGAATATCATCAAGTCCGTTTGCCTAACTCCTTTAGAATAAAGCACAGAAAATCCTGAAAATTTCATACCCTCCTTTTTCAGATAAGAACTCGACTATGATACACATTACTTTTTTAATTCTTCAACAATCGAACATGCATAATTATGCAGTGTGAGAAAACCTTAAAGAGAAGAAAAACAGTAACGGTCTCTTCCTCATATTGCATATTACACGTTATAATTACTCATCTTCTAGTTTAACCTAGTGGGTGATAGAAGTTTTCATCGTGAAGATAACCAAAAGACATCTTTTTAGTTTAGTTGACCTCATTGCTCATTATGGTAATCTACAAATGATTTGATGCTAGTATTTTGAAGTTTTAGTACAGCCAAGTTGTCAAGATGTAGTCTAGTGGACAAAGGACACGATATACTCGCACAAAACTTCTTTTTTCTTGTCATCTCTTTCAGCCTGAAATTATTTAAAATGTTTATATGTAATAAAAAACTGCAAATTTTCAAACAAATATTTCTATAAATGATTCAACCGTGACATTGAATGACTCCTACCTCTACCTTGTATTCAAATGTCCGTTTTGTTCATTCATATCTTTTGTAAAGATGACAGGAAGCTTTGTTGTCTGCGTTACGTTGCAATACACTTGACATAGGCGTTGTCTTTGATGACACCGTTTATTGCAAAAACGCAAAGGCTTTGATGTTTATTTTCAACTTGTACATTATAATCGGCTACTGTTTTCATAAATTCTACAAGGTGAAAAACTGCACCTGTGTCAAAATTTTATGATGATAAATTAATGCGCTTTTTACTGTTGTTTAAGGCTAATAAGTTTAACCCTTTTTTCTTCCAATAGGCATCAAAGTGAGCTGAAACGTCCTGTAACCTCTTCGGCGAAGGTTCTTCGGTATTTTAAATACATGAAAGCTGCCAAGGATGGCCAAGGAGCTGCAAATTGTATTGACATATATCCAAAATGCAGCAGTAACACGGACTCCGTTTCCAATCTTCCTATGGTAATTTAAAAAAAAATTACTTAATTTTTGTATGAAGATATGATAATAATGTTGTAATTATTCAGGTAACAACTCTCCACCAGTTATCAGAATTAATGGGCGCTGAAGGAGCGTCGGCCGGTTAAAATTCAACATTTATAATAATGGAAGTTGGCAGTCGTGCAAAAGTTGGAAGAAGACTTGACCAAGACTCTAATGATATTATCTGCAGTATTAGCTGCTAAACCCAACAAGTATTTTTTATTTATGGACAAAGACGAAACTTGACCTAGACTGTAGACCTTTATAGTAGTAGTTCCCTCTTTCATTACTAGAATAGAATGAATGAATTATATCAACGACCTTATCCACCGACATAACTTCTAATCTATAAATTGTTTGAATATTCCATTAAAAAACCTTGATTTTGTAGCCAGTGTTTTTGAATTTCAACTTTCAATATTATAATACTTGTTAGATTATGTAGCGTTTAACAAAATGTGGAATATATGTTTAAGGCTTGGCAATGCAATGTGCTTCGTAAGCATTAGTAGTGACCTAGAGCCAACAATTAGTTCCTCCAATGATTATTCTATTTTCCATGTGTAATTCATGCAATGGAAAGGAATCATTTTCATTAATTTAGTTAACTGGATTTAAATTCATGTAATCAATTTAATATTTGATAGTAACAACTAAAATAGCAAGCTGTTAATTTAAGACAAGCAAATTTTGAGTTTGAGTTTGCAGAATAATTTAATGTAGAACGAAGTAGATAGATAACACTGTAATTCAGGTAATGATTTCATAATATTTATTTAATAATAATTTATACATTGATGAAACTAATGAACTTTGACTTTTGGTCGACGTACTCTGACTGAAAGACAAGTAAAGCTAATATTATTATATTATTAAAAAGGACGCAGCAATTGCTTAATTAATGTTCAATTAATTGGCAAATTACTAAATTTTTTGCCGCAAGTTCCTAACCGATTCAAACAGTCAAACTCAATTTATGGAATTATTTCAAGCTTTACAAAGATATGAATTTAACGTATTATGTATTATCTAACTAGTAATTAATTAATTGTAGCAAAGCTTAGTAAGAAATTGCAAGTAATTTATGACTATGTAAGTAACTGAGCCAAATGGAAGAGCTATGCCTAACATGTGTAAAGGAGAAATATTTATTTAAGATTAAGAACAAATAACCTGTACATACTACGATTTGTATATTATATTTATAGGTTTTCACTAACGGTGATATTGTGCACGAATTAAATTTGTAAATTTTTTATCTAAATTCAGATATCAAACAATAAAAGATGCATTGTATCAGTTTTTCCGGCAGCGGCGTAATTTCTTATTTTGATTTGTGAGGAAATACAAAAATTATTGTAATAATTATATTATTAACTCTAATAAGTATATATGCTTTAATATTAAGTAGTAATACGAGAATGCAGTAAATGCCAAAGCTTTGTGTGAAATCTGTAAGCTTCGACTGTAGTTATAAAACTGGTTAAGATTTAAGCAAGGTGATTTATACATTGTCGTACAGACACTGAAAGAAACTGTCTTGCATGTTTTAATGATTGATTTGATGACAATGTTAAAAATGTAAGTTAGTTGGTGAAATAAATACGAAACTTTACAAATAAGGTTTTTTAAGGAAAAGAATCGAAACGATTTTTAATCACCTCTTGCCCAACATTTATTATTATTACGTAGACCGTATTTTTACAGTTGTAAAAATTCCTCTTATTTAAATTGATATCCTAACATCGTCTGGTTTATGACTTTATTGGATGCATATCTACTAAACGTTTGGTTTGAATACAAATTCTATTCCGGATCCAGAAAAATGACGAAATAAATAAATAGAGTTCTAGACCTAACGGAACTATAGGCTTCTTCTCTCTCGCATTGTGGGAAAAGAAATCGTCTATTGAAATTTAATAGTTGACAAAGGATAGTTTAGTTGAATCGTCAGTTTTTACTTTGTAACTTAAATATACCTAAATAGGTAAATAAAATCCATCTTGACAAGGTTTATATGGGTCGGTGTGGGCCTGCTTAAAAATGACAGCTGAAACGACATGGTCTTACGGAATTTTTCGAACCGAAATCATTTAGTCTCAAAATCTCAACCCTCAATTCAATTTCAATCTCATTTCTCATTGGACTACCGATCTAGCATTTAGTGGAGCATCACTAGATCGGTAGACTTTTCAACCATTTCATAAAAAACTGGAATTAATTTTTGAAGATGACAAATGAAGATCAGGAATTTTTTACTTGCCAGGTTCATGAGATCTACAGCGTTTTTAATTGGGCCACTCATCAGGAGTTATCACAAAAATCTTTCCGCATACTTTGTTTGTATTTTGCTGAGCATTGAGAATTTTCAAAATGTAATATTTTAAATACCGTTCTATCCTATCTTCTAGATAATATAAAACTAGATGAAAGGAACTGTAGGATGCATTTTCTTTAGAGCAATCAGAATTTCGTGCAATTTACTCTACATAAATATAAAATAATTTTAAAACTTTTTGCGATAGCGACTTTTGTGGATATATACTGCAATATATTTGGGTTGTAATAAAAAAAAGTCGACACAAACATTCTCTCTATCTAAATATTGATTTTCATTGATTTAGTCATCATTTGATCCAAAGATCAGTCAAAAGAAGCATAAAATTAATTAAACTAAAGGAATATGGACAAAGAGCAGGTGCCTTGTCGTGGTACCTTATTGTTTTTAAGTTGTTCATCAACACCCAGCCAGTCACCAGTCATGCCAAATGAGTCTTATTTTATCATTTAAAACTATCGATATGGATAATATTTCAGGACATGTTTAACTTATTGCCAATGTCAGTCAGAGCCCTAAATCAGGTGGTAGACTCTTATGCCGACGTCTACAAGATTTTAGTATGCTGGATGTTGTTGAGCACCACTTCCAGTCTACGTAATAATTAGGGACAACTTTACATAAGTATTCTCTCACTAAATAAAAAATACACTTAAAATGCATTTAAAATTGAAATATTGTAATCTGTCTTACCTACCCGTCTTAACGGTCTACAATACGTAGATAGAGGGGACATGAACAAACCAGAAAAATCTAATTAGCAGACACATTTTAACACCTATTAAAATTGGTTCCTTCCGTTAGAAACTGATTCAAACTTGAGACAGAAATAATTTACATACCAAATTCGACGCGAAATTACCATTAAACGATTAAATGCATAACAAAATCATTGACATCAAGTTAGACAATTAAATTTGTTCAAGATACAACATTTCACATTTAATTTTAATTTTTGAGCATTAAGAAAATGGATATAGAATACTTCTTCTAACATATTTAAAGGCTTTTAAATTCCCTTGAAATCCTAAAAGATGATTAAAGTTGCACGTTACAATAAATTAAAATTATTACCTTATTGTAACTTTCCTTAGAACTAGATGAATAATTGCACATTGTGGTATCAATAATTTATTTGGTAACTTATAACATATAACAGCAGTACAATACAACTTTGGTAAGCTTAGCTTAATGAAACTTTTATGGAAATCTTTGAATATGCAATCTTTTTAAATCTTTACTTTTTTATCTGAATTTTTAAACTTACTCGTAAACCAAAATCTTAAAGAAGTTCTTACCATACTGAATCACCGGTGATGTCAAACGATTAACTACTCATTCTGATAACTTACAAACTCATCAATCAAATAACAAGCCGTAATGTAACTAAACTGTCGTGTCGGATATGGTTAAAGAAAGAGGTACCTGCCATTCGGAAAAAATCAAAAACTTTTAAAGCTCTCGACTTTATCATTAAAATATTATACAAAAGTTCACTTAACTTTGTGCAGACAAACGTCTACATAAGAAGCAAAAAATCAACAAATCTCATTTGTATTGGTAATAATGTGGCAAATCTCACAGTTACATAAAATAATTTCAGTAGTTTTAATAGTTTTTACAAGATTAACGACTTTACAAAATGTAACTACGGTTAAAATGTCACTGGCCTTAAGAATAAAATAAATTTCGCCAGAGTTGTCTATCCATTGTGGACGTTGCCAATGATTCGATGTATTCGAAGTTTAAAAAACCAATATATGATTTGAATAATTCACAAGAAGGGAGGTTTATAATAATAAACGGAATGATACCATTCAGACAATAGTATATAAAAATAGGTCGTATGCATATAAATGATATTTTGGCTGCCCATCCATCCCCATCTTATCCAAATGGTATTTATTACCTACCTACTGCTCATTCACTACCAGAGAGAGATCATCAACTACTGTTTCCCGTAAAAATGACGATAATTTTTATTTAGTAAAAGTAGATCAATTGGGATCCACCTTGGACTTCATTCTCTGCTGTCCGAATGATGATTATTGATGACGATGATGATGGATTTTGCATATACTAATACAGATGAGAGTGTAAAAGTGTTCTGTGCTCAGGATGTACACATGGGTCGGTCAGGGAGAACTGTAAGTTAAATAAATGGAGAATTCAAATAAGGTTAATAAACTCCGTACTAACAACTGTTGTTAAGAATCAGTCGTATCGTTATTACATTATTGAGTAACTGCTCTGCATTCTCATTAGTTATGCGAAATTCAGTTCTCTCTGCTAATTAGTTCACTTCCCACCTCACTTATTACAATAGTCCCACCTTTGCACCTTTCCATACCGTTTTAAATTGTTCCCTATTTAACCAAACGAAACAATTTACTCTTGAAACAGTGTTTGTAACTTCCATCATTCACATGGCTCAGTGCTTCGGGAGTTTTTTTTAACCCATCAAGAAAACTCTTTCCAACTCCTTCTGCCACCAAGTGATCAACCACCTGCAGAGGTTATCAACCGTCCGTTTGACCAATCTCTAAAAAATCGCTTTCGTGGGAATGAACAATTATCAACACACTTGTAGTTCCGATTTCAAAAATCAAACCAAATAAGAATGGGTTCTATAAGAAAACTTCGGAGACTGCGAAAAAAATAATGAGAAATTTTGCATACTTGTGCGAAACGAATTTCGAGTGTCAAGTCAACGGATTATGATTTTCCTAAAGAAAACCTCACTCCATTCCGAATCACTTTAGTGGAGTGGACTACAATTTGTATGCTATTTTTGCAAATTTTCAACTGGCCTCAAACTTGATAAACCTGTGCAAATCTTGGATGATGGAGGTGTAAAAGACAAACATTTGAACTTCACAATGTCTCCAAAGACAAATTTGACTATGAATTGTGTACCCTTCATTAATGCGAATAAAACAAACTCAAGGCACCTTATAAATCCCTCTGTGACTTGCCATCACATTGTGTAGAGTTTTGCCCACACTATCGTGAACAACTTCTGCAGTTTTCAAAGAAAAACACTAAGCACAAAGTTCTTTTTTAATTTTTAAAATAATCTAGGAAATTTTATCTTCCCAAGAAGCTGCTACAATGGCTAACTTTAACAAAGGTAAGAAAAGTTTTTACAACTTTTCCCTGCTAAATTTTAATTCGAGATTTCTGCCGATCTGAGACTCAAAACTTGATTGAAACTTTTTGCAGGAATTTCCTTCGGAATCTTTTCCGCAGCCGTACTCCTATTGCTGGTAGATACTTGTCGTGGCCAAGAGGTTGACAACCACCATGCGGAAGAAGTGCATTCTCGACAGAAGCGATTTATTTATTTCAACACTCAATCCCCTGTTGATATCGGTACGGGAAATTTATTCACTCTTTATTTTACACCCATGCATTATGCATTCACTCATGATTTTATTGCCTTTCCCACCAGCAAAAATTGAGCATCTTTCATTTCGTTTATTTGTGGTTGCACCACAATTGAAACCGTTTATCCTATCAGTAATTCATTTTTAAGTGACTAAATGCTACCTACCACGCAGTAAAATATTTCATTTCCTTTACTCGTTTTTCAACAATACTCGTTCAATTATTTTTCATTCCGATGTAGGCATCAATTTCCAAGAATTCTTTCAGAAAACATTTTTACTTTTTCATTCATTTTACTAACTTAAATATATTTTTTAAACTCCCAATGCATACAATTATTAATGAACATGAATTTTCAAAGGAATCGGAAACTTACTTTATTTTCCTAGAAAGACATAATATTTATCTCCCTGTTTTGATATATATTACAGGTTTGTTGATCACACTGCCCCTATCATTTGCGTTGCCGACATTCAACCTAAAAACTTCCAGAAGGTTTAGTCGATCTATCTCAGGAGAAAATGATATCATGGCAAATCTGACCACGGAAGACATTCTTCCAGTTGACTCCTACGATGAGCCAGCGTATGCTGTAGAGTTGGGAAAAATGATCACCTATTTCACAATCCTGGAGGTAATTTTACTGCATTTTCATTTACCCATTTATCTCAGGTTAGTTGTGGGCTCACTATTATTACCTTCGGGTAATTACATCCTGGGAGGGCCTAATAACGATTAAACCTATCGATATTATCCGAGATAGGTGACAGTCTAACGACTGACAGATCAATACAGCTTACCTACATAAAAAACATGTACACATAAAAAGGTACACAACCCTGCTAATTTACTCATAAATTTGAGCTGTAAATACAACCGTAAAATCCGGAACCACCAAGAGAGCTGGACAATATTCAGGGTCAAGTTTATCTAAGGGTCTCTTACCCTCATATAACTCTGTACCTTCAAGCTAAAAAAAGGTTTCTGCAGTAGAATCAACTCTTGAACTTGAAAATCAGTTTTATTTCAAACAAATATTTACAACCTGTTCCTCACACAACATTTCCAAATTAATACAATATGAAGCACCGTTTTTTCCTAAAAACTCACGATTGAATAAACTTTAAAGAAAATAAAAAAGTCTAGTTTAATTAGAAGTATAATTCCGCCTTAGATATATGCAATAACAGTATAATAATAAAAATGACAGAAAAAACTGATCCAAGATTGAAGGGCACTTAGATATAAAAGATGGGAAGGTAAGACTAAGATAGATGTACAGGGACTACTGGATACTTGACCCTGAATTGACCCTTGTGAGACGTGAGATTCGTTGCATACTCATTACAGCTGGGTGGATGACCACCCTACTTTATGACTAACCACACCAGTCAGTCCCTTCGTTCATATTCCTGGAATATATTCACTATCCCTACTCACTTCTCTTTTAAAATCTCAGTAATAATAATAGTCGTTTTAACAGTCTCATCAAGTAGATCTTCTTCTCCTTTGAACTTGATCAATGCGATGCCCTTGAATTCCTCTTGGGGACTCAGCAGTCCAGTCCAGCTAGAATAATACCGTATAAAAAGGCTTGTTTCAGTTATCCCTATGTTTACTTAATACACTAGTTCCGTTATTATCATTATTCATTCACTGTAAATTATTATTATGTAGAAGTTTCTCGATGCATCATCCAGTTACTTTTAGAATCGTTTTGAACTCTTCACAACGTTATAAATTGTAATAAAACCCAGGAGGCTTTTGATTCACGAGACCTTGAAGTAGTCTCCAGACTTGAACAGGTATCACTGAGGTTTTAAACGAAGGGCAATGACCGACTGAGGCTGAGATGTTCCTTCATCCACACTTCCAAATATAACTTTGAACTTGTTCTAGACGAAGGGCCCATCCACCACCTTCAGTCTACAACTCTTTTTTACACACACTCACAGGGAAGGGAGATAAAAAATACCCCTCATCTCATTTCCATTATCTCAGCTTCTTAATTCTATTCTAAATCTTTTTGATCTGATACAGCGGACAACTTATTCTTTATGCCAAGCCATGAGAGTAAATTATGTATTATAGAATCCCATACGGGAGAAATAATTACCGAATGTAGCTTGAAACAACTCGCTTTAAAGTAAATAGGGTGAAATGCTGCGGTGTAAGACTTCAATTTTGTTGTATAAATTGTTAAAATACAGAAAATGCTTTTAATTCTTTCAGATTGAGGAAGATATCTGCCAGCAAAGAATAATTTGCGATATTTTCACAGATGCCGAGAAATTCAAGCCAATCAGTGACATTATCATGAGAAAGTTGACGTCAGTAATTTTTCTATTATTAATTATTAGAGATTTCTTATAAGCAAAGCGTGTTATAAGCAATTACTGCTTTAATTTGCAGCGTTGATCGAGGTCCAATCCCTGAGAAGATGACCAGTCGGTACTACCGGTATGTGAGGGCAATGCAAGAAGGAATGACCTCTGGAGAAGCGTCTTGTCGAAAGCAATTTGGAAAATGCCCTTACTCTGCTGAGGAGCGTCTCAACATGCCCGCCTTGCATTTCTGGACTTACTTGACTTCAATCTTGCGGATGGAATTCCGTGATGAGTAACGGTGCTTTGGGCTCTTGTACACTTCATAAAAAACTCCCCCAATCTAACCTGCCTATCCACCTTGTTAAGGCACCCTCAAGATCACAAGACAAGGTTATCACATTCCAAAAATCAAAATCCTCAAGTATAAGAATATTATGTTTGTATACTCTTAGCGTTTAGTTAAGACATGCTCAATCATTTTTATTATCAAGGTTTTCAATTAATTTGGTTCTTATTTAAAGTCGGAGAAGCTATAAATCTTATACAAATTAGCTGTTGAAAAATTATTTAATTAAGGAAAGTAGCTAATTATTTATTTCTATGTGGGATTTGCCATTTGTAATTCTAAGTATGAAGTTGAATGGATTTTTTGGTAATTTATTTTCAGGGGATTTTTATATTCGGGTAATTATTTATTTCCGGTGATTTTTTTAAATTCCTTAACTTAATTTTTAAGTTTAAATTATTATTGTCTTATCGGGTTTATCATTACTGAATTAAATACTTGTGGAATGTGTTTAAAGAATAATACTTGAATGAATCTCGACTATTTTATTTCTTCCCATGGTAACATCAAACTAAAAATTATAAGACTCAGTACATTTTTAAAATCTTGAAATGGCAAAGCTATTAATTTTAAGTTTGGAATAACAGCTTTTGGTATTTTAAAATATGTGCCCTTAAGTAGTAC
Organism: Isotoma caerulea; assembly: GCA_034696405.1. Classification (NCBI taxonomy): domain Eukaryota; kingdom Metazoa; phylum Arthropoda; class Collembola; order Entomobryomorpha; family Isotomidae; genus Isotoma; species Isotoma caerulea. The sequence continues at coordinate 15,527 of JAQFZZ010000360.1, forward strand.
ACAGAATCTCGTCTGATCTACCTCATTGAAAATTTAATATGACAATTGGTAGGCATTTCATCCAATCCCGTCGACTCTACATTACATTCAATTGCAAAATTGCGAAAACTTGCAAGTTCCAGAAACGATTTAATTGAAAAACATGTCATGTCTACCAATGAGACAATCTTTTTTAATTATTATATTGTCAAATAATGTATCCAAACGAAAATCATAACTTCCGAATCACATTTAAGTGTCTCACATTACATAGCCTGGTGCCTGGGTGATCATGCATAAGATTTGTCGTCAAGGATGTTTATATACTAAGAATTTGACTGACGCACAAAACCAGAATTAAATATGAACATTAATAAATCAGAACATCACAGGAGGTAGAAACCAAATGTACATTATATAGCAATTAATTTTTAAGAATAAGTAAGGATTGGTTTCTCTACACGATAAGATGAGTTTGAAGGTTTTGATGAATCGACAAAATGAGGAAAATGAATGAAAATATTTTTTTTAACATGAGCAAAGTTAAATGATACGAATGAGAAATCCTGACCGAGCATTTTTCGTAAATCCTTTTTGATACTGTGCAATTATCATATGAAAGTCTCATCATGAAGAGCATGAAGATAATCCAATCCAGTTTTGACTTATTAAATGAATTCAGAAAACTTAAACAATTGTGACAACTTAAAACTGAAATAAAATTAAGAGATAATTCACTTAAAAGCAAATAAGATGCTGAATCAGATGAATAAATATATGTCAGTTTAGTTAAAACAGTTTTTTTCAAATGTAACACGAGATGATCATCTTTACTTTATTGGATGTTAAAACGTAAAAAATATAATGTTCTCTCTTCATATTATAATGTATATATGATGTATTCTTATATAATAAAATAAACAATTCAAAAAACTGACATTTGTTTTTCGAGTATAGATTTCGAAACTCTTGGCTACGTACAAGTATAATTATATTACAGAATGTAAGAGTAGCAGTATACAATAATTCACCAATTTAGGAATAATCGTTTTTTATTAGTGAAATGTTGACGTAGCACGGAGTATCTATACTCATCATTTTCAATTCTTTCATCGACAATAAGTTATTTTTTTAATAAATAAAATTGGTGGGTATGTCAAGTACGAAGAGCGTTTAATATAACTTTAAGTATTGGTGGTTAAGTAGCCCGATTAGGAAATTCTTGGTTTTTTGAAATAACTATAATGGTATCTTATGTTAAATACTGCCGTTTCTCTAAAAAACAAATCTCTTCTTCTCGTTTCTTCTATATAACTTTTGACCTTATGCTAATATATAACTTTTATATTTTAAATTTGATCTTATAATATGCAAGAAGTTACCTCTTGATTTTTTAAAAAAGCTGTTTACAAATTATTAAAAAATCTGTAAATGACAATTGAGCGTAAATGTCTTTAAATTTCTTGGATACAATTTTTTTGAAAATTTTTACTGTAATTTTAGATGGAAAAAAATGAGATAAGGTTGGCAGGAGACACAAATGATATTTGTCACAGGGTTTATTAAAATTATCTGTCTTTTCTTATAACATAAAGAATTCAATATACTATAAAAGTTAATTGAAACTTGATGGCAAAGCTGTTATAACAAGAAAAAATACTTTATAATGCATCGTTACTAAATGAATGATACAAAAAAGTTCGTGCCAATCAGCGATATGTAACGATAATAACCGATTATTTTGACAGATTTGAAATTGTAATTACCGAGTGTGACAATTAAGCTATTTCATTAAACACAAATATTATGCTTGTTGAATAACTCTCATTCTATTCTACTGATAAACTCTAATTTAAGTATAATATTTCAAATGATCATCAAACTAGGAAAATACATTTCGAACAAGTTTACATTGTTTTCTTTGAAGATATATAGCATCTTTTGTCATCAATGATTGATAACTTTCTTGCAGTAATAATAATAATAATTACATAATAATAATATAATAATAGCAAATAAAGTTAATGGTTCATGAATCAGTCTTGCAGATCATCACGATGATTGTTCCCTCTCAAAGTCAGAACAGATTGGGCAGGATAGTTGCTTTTCACTTTTTCATTTATCTCGTCCCTCCGTCTTTTAGCTGTATCTTGAGATGTTGACAATGGTATTATTAGCTTATTTCGTACTTAACACAAATGATGCAGTTTAACTACAATTTTTCAATAAACAAATTACTCGAGCTCTTTACAATCAAAAATATAAAAGGCCTTATACATTTCACTAAGAAACAAGTTAAAAATACCAATTAACATCATCTGAGAGAACAAAGTAAGCTACCCGGTTTTTATCTAGCTACAAGATCTAAACGCCAAACTTTTAATCTATCTTAACTGCATGCGAGTTACATCGTAAAGTAAAAAAACAAATAATAATAATAAATGGCCACAACGAAGAATAAAATTTAAAGAAATACATATTTTTCTATAATATGTAAAAATCTGTATTCCTAATATGCTTTCCTGTTGGTGGCACAATCGTATGAAGAGCGAATATATAAGTCTATATAGTGGATCAGGAAATTGAAGGCAGTTTGATTTTGGATCTTGACGGAGGGCAAGGACAAGAGAATTCGGGTTCTTCCAACGAAATCATTTCGAATCCAGGTCGAGAGAAAATTTCCCCTTTTTCTGGAGCATGTTGAGTAGCCTGCGGAAAATAAACAATAAAATATTCCAATTACTTTCTTCGTTCCCCCTCAGACTATTTTAATATGTTTAAAGCTTTTTAGAGGACGACTTGTTTTTATCATGTTCCACTTCTTAGATCAAATCAACTATCATCAATTCTATATAAATTCAAGTGCACACCGGTACCGGCTTATACTTTACACATATAATACACTTTGTATATCAATTTAAGTAAGGACAAAGGAGAGAGAGTTAAAATCCGATTTAACGTACACAGATGCATTTGATATGATAATTAGTTGAAATGTTAAGGTGAAGGTGAAATGGGGTTGTTTGCTCCTACCTCTAAAACAACATCTTTTTAATATTGTGATAGTCAAAGAATTGGGTCAGTGGTCTACGTGACTATCGTCAATTTTATTTCTCTATAAGCACACCTTCCAACTATTAAAACAAAGCTGCTTGATGCTGCCTTAAAATACGTTTAGACTTTAGAGGGTTCAGTGTAATTATTATCCTCATTTGTATTTGTCAAGACTCAAGACAAAGCAATTCATATACTTTAAATAAATTAACAATCCCCATAAAAATGTTGTCACCGTCATTTGCATGAATGGAATTAAGGGCGAAATCAGTAGGATGAAAATATGGGTAAAAATTATGTTTTTTTTCAGAGAGTGAAAGACTTCTCATAAAAAAGTGGAACATGAAGGCATAACTTTTGCACACTATCGCAATGCACAGAGATAATTATTTAATCCAGAAGAGAAGGTGAGCTCATCTGAATATAAAGAAAAGGTATGTGGATCAGTTCTTAGTAAAGGGGTGCGATGTGCTCTTCTCTCAGCATACAAATAATATAATTGTGAAATAATAATAAATAAGAGTAAACCGTTAATGCCGCACCCCATCCCCTACTTGAGTGCAAGTGGCACGTACGTAAGTTCTAAACAAAGTAAACTTTGAATCAGAACACGGAAACATCTTCTGGGAAGAACGTTTAAGCACTTTAACCTATAATAATAATAATGATGATAAAAATAATGAAGACGATGATGAATAAGGAATTCCTCTTTTCTTAATATCTAACAAAAAGATTGAATAAATTTTCCTCTCTAACCTTCTAGAAGTACGTAGCAAGTAGCAATGAGTATTAAAGGTACTGTTAAGTACATCTCTCTCTGTAGAGTATTTAAACGGTAGAATGTGAAAGACACCCAAAACAGCATTGGTCAATAAACAAATCATTTTAACAACTAGCACCGTTGCTTTCATTTTAAAGGTATATGAACTGTAAGAGACAAAAAATTGTTTGTATGAATGCATAGATCATCTTCCCTTGTAACCTAACTCGAGTCTTACATAATATTATCATTCAATATATATCGTTTTACTTCCTTTAGTTATGCTATGGCCTTTTTAATGCTTATTGTTTACATATACATCGCTTCCTTATGTTATAACAGTACCTTTCTAGGGTAAACATTTAAGATGAATCATCAAATTCATCACCCTTTCCTTTTTTGATAACCGTTTCTAAGGTTCGGTAACTTCCAATAACTATTACGACTTAAACGTTCTTCTCAAGATAATCTCATCCAACCTAGAAAATTCCTCATTAAATTCAGGCTAACTCTGGATATTCATCCCTTTCTCACAGCTGAAATTAGCATGAGAAAAATAAATGGCAGAGTTACAACCTTCGTATCATTTCAAATATTTAAATAGCCGAATTGAAAAGAATGCTTGGGCTCATTTACAAAATTCTTCGGTGTGAAAAACACTTAATTATTTACTACCTGCCTGAAGATGAATGTAACTTCTTGGAAATATTATGGTAAAACGCGATCTATTAAATTAACTCTTCAAGTTTACCTAACGGTACTCAACTCACTTATTTGCCATTTAACATATTACTCATGCATGCCAAGCAAACTAATGGTGTAACTTGCCAAAGACAATAAACTCACACCATCAAGAGCAGTAAATTACACAC
>JAQFZZ010000361.1:0-20179 GCA_034696405.1 Isotoma caerulea
AAATTTTTCTTCCCTATCTTTAACATTGGGTCAAAAATTTGACCTTTTTATTGTGACCTTGGGGGTGGTCCTACAGGACCCTTCTGCGAACTTATCCAAGCTATGGGGGTCTAGAGCAAGTGTACCTAGTTTGAAGTCGATATGTGAAACCGTTCGTAAGTTATCGCCTTGACGGACTAACGGACTACCAGACTACCAGACTAACAGACACCATGAGCGTTCACATAAAGTATCGGACGATACTTAATAAAGGGTTTACGCAATGCAAAATCCTACAAAACCTATCCCAAAGAACTATTAGGGAAAAATTAAACATTTTGTTAACTGGCGTTCGTACTGATTTTTACACTTTTTCCACCCCCCGGTTTTTAGTAAAATCAGCCACATCTTTTCAAGTGTCCTTGACATTTTCACAGCTTCAAATTAAAAAAATTTTTAACATTGAAGATAATAGCAATAAACAGAGCACGCTGTTCTCCTTTGCTACTTTGTTACACCTCGTTTATTATTGTTTATATTCCAGCCTGTTATCTAATGTAGTAATATCTTCCACAAACAGACTGGACACGATAAACTGTGCATTAATAATATTACTCTTATCACCTGGTAAATTCCACCCATACATTCTGTCTACATAATAATAAAAAACCAACTTTATTTCATTTACTTTCAATTTTAAAACAGAGAAAAACAAAAAAGCCACAATAGGCGTAATATAATTTCCTAAAATTATAAACGATTTATTTTATATTTTGTTTCGTTTGGCTTAAATTTCCTCCGTGATGGTTTTTTAAAAAACTTTAATCATAAATTTCTGTTGAATTTAAACGTAGTTAGTTGAGCAATCACGTAATAGAAGTATGGGACAACCCAGGTCAATAGCCACCAATATCAAGTATGTGTCGTGGAGTCATTTCAATTAATTGATAATGATTAAACATAATTAAATTATAATTCTATTATTTAAACTGTCAATATTCAATTGCGTTACAGCATTAACAACTACGGGTAAAACCAAATCATGTGTCAATCATTTATCCCTATCCTAATCAAGGATTCGTATTTCACACTTCTTTTTATTTTTCCCATCCAGCCGAGTGTGATTAATTGTGAATAATATGAAAAACTGTGATAAATGGGAAATATTTCGACTAAGTTTTAAATTTTTACGTTAAAAAATCGTAAAAATTAGATATTATCCAGAAACCTAAACTATCTCAACGGAATAACGTTTTAAAATTCAAGCTTTTTAAAAATTAAACTTGATGGGCTAAATTTGTGATAAAAGTTTAAACATTTTCACAAGATCAATTAGGAAATGTATATGCATAAATATAGTTCTTTGCATGGTGCTTCAATGCTACATTGATATCTGCGAGCTATAACTTGTTAAAGGTAGCGTTATTTTACAAAAAAAACGTTCTATTACAATTTCCCTCAAGTGTTTTAAACATGTTTACCCCATCTATTATTCCCAATGTGGTTATCAATTCCTGATCTTAATAAAAAATGTATTGAAAACATTTCAATTGATAACAAGAGTTAATTACAAAAGCAATCAATTGACTAAACCCAATTCATTAGTTGGCCAGCAGTTCCATTAGTTCTCTGCCTATTTCCATTTAAATCATTTAGTTCCTTAAAATAATTAAAATGACTTTTTTTAAATCCTTTCCGTCTTTAATATTCTTATCGACGATAATTATAAATGGCGTTTCCAGTGGGAAACTATTCGCACCTCGAACAATGTTCGAACGACTGGAACTAAATCCTAAGTATTTTATTTCCTGGACAGTGGCGGAAGGAACGGATGAGATTACATTTGAATTAAGTGCCGAGACTCTGGGTTTCATAGGTTTTGGATTGTCACCTAATGGAGGGATGCAAGGGGCTGATATGATCATTGGTGGAGTTTTTGAGAATGGAACTTCCTATTTCTCCGTTAGTTACCTTCTTTTTTCCCAAAATTATGTTAAAAAAAACAATCCAAACCTTAAACAATTTAAAGGAGTTGTTTATGTTTTAAATATTACGTAGGACCGTCATGGAGTGAAAGGAGATGCAGTGGTAGACGAAAGCCAAGATTGGAAACTGTTAAAAAGTGCTCAAAACGCAACCCACACAGTTTTGACCGTTTCAAGATTACTTAACACCTGCGATGATCAAGATATTCCTATCACTGTAATTTTTAAAAAAACTTTCAAATATTACCATTTTAAAATCTCGTTGATTCCAAATGCAATACAAAGTATTTCTAAAAGATTTAATCGATTTTTAAACCAGTTAGCTTTATTTAAAAAAATCAATTTCTCACCATTCGTTTTAAAATCACGTTTTAACTCAACTGATTCGAAAATTCTGACTGAAACTTAAAAACCTCATCATTAATGAAGTTAATGTGCAGTTGATTAGAAATATTATGGTTTGAATACAGAATTCAATTGCACAACAATAATGGTTTTAATTGTTGCAGATGGACACAGCCAAGTTGATCTGGTCGTTTGGTGAAAGTGACGAAGTGGTCTACCACGGTCGAGACAATCGTGGGACGAAGTCGACGAATTTACTCTTTCCACCCAAAGTGGTCGACACGTCTGGGTAAAGCAACCTTAAAAATATTTAATAAAATCCTTATTATAAAAAGCAATTAAGAGAAGTATTCTTTTGTAGGTATAAAATCTGGAATATGAACGCAACCACGCCAGTCCCACGACAAGATACGACTTACTGGTGCACCTTCCACAAAAGCCCCATTCCTCCACCCGGTTTCCACATTGTTGCCGTAAAGCTACTTTCCAACACTTCTTTCTAGCTTTATTAACGGGTTAAATAAAATCACTCCGGAAAACATGAGACAACATTTATAAGCACCCCAAGATTGAAAAATACGAAACCCGAGAATGCTAACCTCAGAATTTTAATAAATTCACCAAGAATTTAATCCATGTATTCGAGATTCTAAATGTCATCTCTGATTAGATTTCTTAATTATTCATTTATTGTTTCGGGGCATTTAATATTTTGTAATCATGAGGTGTTCAATTCGTTTTTCTCGGATTTTTCTAAATTTATTTCTCATGGTGTTTCTATTTATTTTTTTCGGTTATTTAGCGTTTTAATTGATTTGTTTCTAAAAGGGTTTCTTTTTATTTTTTCGGTGTCTTTTCTTTATTTGTATCTTTGCGTGTTGCTATTTATTTTGTTCGGGTTATTTCATTTTTCCAAAAATGTTTGTTTTTGTTTTTTGGGTTCTTTTCTAATTTATTACATGGAATGTTTCCATTTATTTTATTGTTTTTTTCCAAATTTTATTTTCGGGTTGTTTCTATTATTTGATATTTGTTCCTAATTTGTTTCTTGGGTAGTTATATTTATTTTCCGGTGTTTTTGTGTTTCTTCCGGGGTGTTTCTAGTTTTTTCACTTTTTTAAATTTGTTTCTCGGGTGTTTCTACTTTCATACTGAGATTTTTCATAATTTAGTTTTTGGTGTTTCTACTATTTTTTTGGATTTTCCTTTATTGCTGTTTGTAGCTAGCATTCTTTTTACAAAACTAATAAATAAAACAGTAACATTCAAGAAACAAATAATTTCTTTTTACAGTGGGACGTTCTAGAATTAACAGAAATCGCAGCGAAGTACACTCACCACGTGGATGTAAAAAGGTGCATCGCCCCAACAGGGTCCAACGCCACAGATATATTTGACAAATACGTGGACACTGAAGGGTTCTCTTGCTACGACACCCCCGGGGACTATCCTATTCATCATTGCGAATCTTACGTGCTCACCTGGGCTGTCGGTCGAGGGGTTAGTTCAGAAAACATGTATTTATTTGACTTCCGGTCCGGTTTAGTTTTATTTGCTAAATATCTAGTTATAAAATGTATTAATTGAATTCAGTTAACCGTAATGCCAGATGATATTGGCTACGCTGTGGCAGAAGATGATAGCACGATGTACTTCGTCTTGGAAGTTCACTACGACAATCCCACTCTTGACAACGTCCCATTGTTCACTACCGGATTGCAAATTTACTACACGGAAACTCATCGGTAATAAAAGCTTGAACAAATATTCCAAATTATTTTGAGTCTCTTTCAAAACTCATAATCAGATTAATTAAAAACTCTTTGTGAACTAACATTCTTATAACCCGATGAGCTTTGACAAAATCGCACATAAGGATTTCAAATTTGGATATAAATTCAAAATTGGGCGTGTTTCACATTAGTTTAAACACATACAATGATCCACATCCCCGGATCTTCGTTGTTAAAAATGCTCTGAGAATAAAATTAAAAACAGATAAAACATGTAATTATGATTTACTTTACCTCAATCCAATATATAAGCAATACGATGTCAAAACAGATAAATTTAACGAATTTGGAATGCTTACACATATGGGTATTGGTAAAAATAGTATCGAAGAAATACAATGGGATTAAATATCCTGAGAGAAAAATAAGATAAGTCAAAATAGGTCGTGTATAAAGTAGAATAGAAAGGATGATAACTGATAACAAATAGAATAGGGGAAAATTAACTTTTTGTCTATTTTTTCCCGTTGTAGATATTCATGTCCCATTTTCTCTATTTTCTATTTTTATTCGTCTTATTTTCATATCACAAAATTTAATCTATCCTATTTCATATTTCTTCTGTTGTACTATGTCTTCCTAAAATAGTTTGTAGCGAATTAAGTATAATAAGGACTTATACATTAGACTGTATTCACATTCGACGGTGAATTTTAATTTCAGCCCCATTGACGCAGATCTACTTGGAGTAGGCCACTTGACACTGTTCACCTTGACAGTGCCACCAAAAACGGAAGAATTTGTGATCAGTGGACATTGTTCTGCCGAATGTACTCAATACTTCCCGGAAGAAGGACTCACTGTCTTTAGTGGACTTTTACATTCCCATTTGTCAGGAAGAAAGCTAAAACTGCGGCACTTCCGGGATGGAAAAGAACTCCCGTGGATTTCATTCGACAACAATTTCGACTTTAATTTCCAAGAAAATAAAAAAATTGACGATATAAAAATATTGCGAGGAGATTCATTTACATACGGTATTACCCTTAATTACTCTTTTAAAAAAACTTTTAATTCTTGTTTTAATAAAACGTTTAGTTAATTAATTTTTTTCTTTTATAATTAAATCAGAATGTACTTATAGTACAACGTGGAAGAATGGATCGGCCGTAGTTTCAGGTCTTGGTTCAAGGGACGAAATGTGCGTCAGTTGGTTGTGGTATTATCCCAAGATAAATCTCAACTTTTGCTATAGTTACTACCCAATTGAGCAAAATCTTCAGGATTTTGGAATTCAAAATTATACTTGGTAAAGTTAATACATAATAAAAGTAACATAACAAATTAATTTTTAGTAGCTAATTTCCATTATTTAAAACTATTTAAAGGGTTGAAGATCCATTTGGCCCTCCACCAATGATATGGGCTCCGGAAGAAATGGCCGGTAAATCGTACCAGGAAGTGATGGACTCTGTGATTGACTGGACTCCAGATAGAATTCATAAACTGCAGGAAGATCACAGATATGGGGAACATGAATTCTTATGCCATTCAGTTAAAGATGGAAGACTTCCTACGAAAAGTAATCGCACTAAATATGTTCAGTTTGATGAGGAATACAAACCGGAAGAGTTGTGTCAGGCTAATACATCAGCCCCATCAATTACTCTTAATAAATCGTTTTTAACACTAACTGCTATTATTATTGCTTTAACTTACTCTGTTTAAATATTATCTTGAATTTCAATCATAAATTGCTATTTAATTCAAGTCCGACAAAAATACTTCTCCTCTAATTAACATTAGAAGTGAGATCTTTCAGTGTACTTGATTTTGAAATAGAAACTATTCATCCCGGAATGAAGGCTTGTAAAATTTGGTTGTAGCTCGAATTATGAATTCATTAAAATCTATTATAAATATTTATTATATTGGAATAAATATATTATTGATTGATAAACAGTCAGTTCAACCAAATATATTTCGACCGATGTTTGAAACCGTTCATTATTTTTCGCTGAAACCTAAAAAAATTGAGATTATAGTATTTGGGAAAATGCCAAATACTATTTGGGCCAATGCAAAATACGAAAAGCAAAAAACACATTGCAAGACGTTTAGTAGACTTTTATACTGAATAATTCTGTAGTTGACATCCCAGGGAAAACTAAGAAGATACTTCAATAGTTCTCTTAGGAAACTGGTACTCTTCAAAGGTTCATAGAATAAAATTAAACGACATTGTGTTTTATGATAATTTTGATCATACAATCAATCAATCTAATGTGTTCAGATTATATTTCAAACCTTTCGATTTCATGGAATACTATGCCTTTATTATTTGTAATTTACATTTTCTTGGAATTTTTATATTATTGTCCCAGAGTTGAAAACTGAAATTTTCTTGATCTTAATAATTCATTGAAGTTTTACAAATAAATGTTTGTAAAAGAAATGTGAAACAAATTTCACATGAAATTACTCAACAATCTACCTATGATATAGTGATGAAATTACAATATATGACAGAAATCACAATAAATCACACTGATGATGAGAAATTGGCTAATTTGCTGTGAAATACAAAACCATGAGATTAGTTGAGTGTTTCATTGATTCATGATCCCATCCATGTGTAATACACAATGTATCTTTTCCTGTCCTAACTTTTAACTCTTATCAGCTTCACATACTTGGGCAATCCACACTAAAAAGTTACAACATATAAAATTCAATGGCAAACTCCACAAGTTAATATTGTCAATCAGATTTTGTTCGTGTTTTGCAACAAACACTCGTTTTTAACGTTTTTACACTATAATTGTAAAACAGTTCTACAGATATGTAAAAAATGTGTTCATCTGCCTTCCACTAATAAACCTCATGAATTGTTTTCTTGATATTTGGTTTCGGGGATCTAAGGTGTAAGGGATCTAATGTGTAGGGGATCTACTGTCCGGGGGATCTAATGCCCGGGGGATCTAATGCCCAGGGGATCTACTGTCCAGAGGATCTAATGCCCACGGGATCTACTGTCCTGGGGATCTAATGTCCAGAGGATCTAAGGTGGGGGATCTACGGTGGGGGATCTAGTTTCCGTTCACCGTAAAAGAAGAAAGATTTACCTTTTTAAAATAACAAAAAGTTGAATGTAGCATTTTGTGACGTTCTAATCCATCATCCACATTTGCATTAAAACAAGGTTTCCCCACTTGGTAAAAATAACGAAATAAAATTACAATTTAGAACAAATCATTTGGTTCGAAATGTTAAATTGACTTATCCCAGATATAAAGTTAATATAACGTAGGATAGGTTAGTCAAATGACTCAGACTAAGACTAAATACGATATAGAAGTGTATTAAATCGTGCTCTTCCAACTGGTTAAAATTATCATGCTCATTTCTCCTCTTAAATAGATTTCTCTATTGTGCTAACGACAAAAGACGGTTCAAGTAGAAGTTCCGAACATTGGCCGTAAGTTATAAGGGGATGTGCATAAACTACGTAGCCAAGTTTCCCCGATTGTTTGACCCCTCTCCCCTTAAATCACCCTTGGTCATTTTTGATCAACCCCTTCTCCGGTGACGTAGTCATTTTCTCAACATTTTATTTTACGTTCAGAAATTCAATAGTTTTACATTTAAAGAGTATGCGTTGAAATTTTCTCAAAATATTGTCATAAACTAAAAAAATCCAAGTTTTTAAAAACCTTTCAATAATAATTTCAAAAAATGTACAAATTAAACTTAATGATGTTCTCCAGTGATTTTGAATGCTGCGTTTGTCTGATGCAAGTATTACACATTAGCTGACGTTCATTATATTTATTTCTTCGTTCTTTAGGATATCGAAACTGGAATAATTTATAACGAAAGAAAGAAAGATAGAAGAAATATCCCAAAAAATGTAGTGACAAGGAATCGAACCTTGACGCTTCTCTTTCCGGGATAACGCACAACCCAATCCACCACATTGTCACTAATAAGATGACTAAGAATATTTCTCGTATTTAACTTTCAAGTTTTATGCCGTAAGTTTAAACTATGAAAGGGCCGGCAAACCGAAAATATGCAAATGAAATAATTTATCTATCTTCATAATACGGATTCAATGAATTTGTCATGATTCGTGAAGTTAAAAATATTGTATTACGCAATGAGATACATTTGGTTTCTCCGATTTCAGTTTCCCCATTGCGAACCCAATAAAGCTCATGGGTGGAGTTGGGCTAATTTTGGTTTAGATGTGGATGTTTGTACAATTTCAACATAAATCTAAAGAGTTAGACGAATTTGACGCTATAAATTACTTCGTTGATTTTCATTTTCAATATCAAACAATAAATTGAACCAAGTTCTGTGAAATGAAATGTTCAAAAACACCTTTTTGAATTCAAAAAAGGAGTTGATATAGTAAAATTTTGTTTGTCGTATCGACCACAATAATTTTCAATTGCATAGAAATTTAAAATAGTCCTAAAATGCCCAACTTATTGTTAGCATATGTGATGATGACATATTTAATGTAATATAAAATGTGCTTGGTATTTTATGATAGTTACCTTGTAATGGTATTTAGAGTGAGTAACTCTAAATACTTCCATGATTGGGACATAAATAGTTTAGGATGTTAGTCTTTAAGATAGTATGAATTCTTAAGATGCATGTAACTTATTGTATGTCTGTATTATGTTGTAAACATAACCTTGTTAAATGATATTTAAGCTACGGGTTTTTATTAATAAAGAGATCACTCTTGTAAGAGGAGTCTTGGACTCTTGTACTGAGGGTCTTGATCTCAAAGTCTTTGATAATATGAGCTACTGGCTATAATCTTACAGATTATTTCTAAAACTTATTATAATCTTCAGGAACTGTAATACGATTGAGATAGAATTGAATTGAAAAAATATCTGATATTTGCATTGGTTATGAAACAGATTTGCGTTTTTGCAACTATGAGTATGTTAATTTTGGTCTTTTTTAATGTTAAACTTTCTTATGGTTTGCATAATTACCTTAAAAACTCAATCAGTGACAAAAAAATGGCAAGAAAATTCAAAATTTTTAAAAAGTAGAAAAAGCTAGGCTACGTCACCAGAAGTCGAACCCCCCCCTCCCCCATCGTCATCTATCGTCACCATTTCTCCAACTCCCTCCCCCCTATTTCGGCTACGTAGTTTATGCACAGCCCCTAAGGGAATAATATCATTGTTTAGTCTTAACGTTACAAATGGACAGTTGTCAACGGATAACACAAATGTTGTTCGAGTAAAATAAACCATTGTAAACAGTAGTGTAACAAAGGAGCGGAGCAAACCACTCAGAACCGTTTGATATGATTCTGCAACGTTTAAATCGATTTTGTATCGATTGGATTGAATTTGTATCGATTGGATCGAATTTGTATCGTTTAAATCAATTTGTATCGTTTAAACCGAATTTGTATCGTATGAATCGAATTTCGAATTCATAAAGCAGTAAATTCACTTTGAAATTCCAAAATAAGGAATAAACCTGCATTTTTCATATTTTTTGTATGTATTTGACAAGTAAATTTAGTACTTAATTTAGCACAAAAGTAAGATAAAATACATAACTTAATGAGCAATACCAAGAAAATTAAGTGTTTAAGTGCAAATAATGAAAAATTGAAGTGTGAAACTAAAATCAGTACAACTTTTAAGTCATTAAGGCCATATTTAGGCTATTTTAATGATAATTTGTTATGTAATTAACGTAAGTTAAGACTGGTTATACTTTATTAATATCAAATAAAACATAACAAATGAATTTTCTTATGAATAGTATATGCATATACAATTTATAAAAACAAGGGTCATAATAAAAATTAACGAATGGCCTGAAGAACTTTGTCGTATTCAGAAGCATCAAGTTTATAAAGTCTACCTGTCCGTTGTAGGAACTGTAAGAGCCAAAATAATATCATCTCTTGGTACAGAATTCGAGTGGGCCATACAAAAGTGTTTCCTTTCCCAGATCTTTTCATTACTAAAATTTTTATGTCTATTTCCAGTGTTTACCTCCTCAACAAGGCCAATCTTGAAAGTGTTAGCTTTCTTAATTGCAACGTGTTTACCTACAGATAAACTGGGAATAATGCTGAAAGGCAGTGCAGTCTCTGGTACAAAATTATGCATCTTGAACTGTTTACTCGAAGAGTATTCTTTTACCAGATACAGTGGTTACATTGGAATATCTATCTTCAAGTTCGTTTCTAATTGCATCAATATCTTCGTCACTAACATATATAACATTGAGCTTGGAATTTTCAGAATCAACTTTTGCAAGATTTGCTACACAGTAATCGGATGCGGCTTCAGTTGTCAAAATTTTCTGCTTGTCACGTAAGCTAGCTAACCGTAGTGACCGCTTAACCACTGCTGACATTGCATCACATTGGCTTTACCGTGATAGCTTACGGTAAAGTGACTTTATACCATACTCTTTCTCGTGGTTCACTATGTTCCTGAAATTCTTATAATTTTTGTACTGGACACCAGTATCATCGCTAAAGTAATATATTTTAATTAATTCAGGATACCTTATTGTTAATTGAGGATATTGCGCGCCAAAAAGTCTCTATAGTAGTTGCCCCATCATCCCTTGTGTCACTTATAACTACATAAGATAAATATATCAAATCAACCCCGTTGAAACACCACTGACAAAAAAGGATGCACAGTCATTTGATTATTTGTCCAGTGGTATCCCTGAACTTGCGTCTTGAACGACGAAGCTATAATTTCAGCAATGTCAAGATGTACGATCATCGAACCGTCTTCACCTTGAACTTGCGTTTTCAAATAAGCAAAAAACTCTTCCTGCTGTTTAAACATGAAATGGTGTGTTGACACTTTAGTCAGCTGCTTTTCTACCTTTTCGCAATTGTTAGTCCTAGAGTCTTTATCAAGTACTAGCTCATTATTTACCCAGGAATAGTACTCTATTATGTCAGTCTCATCTTCCTCTACTACTTCCTGCTCTAGTAATAAAGGACTTAATGCACTCAGGGAAGCTTCTACCACTCCCTCCGCTTCAATTGATAAACCAGCTACAATTTTGATGCTGGACGTATTTGGAAAAACTTTACAAAGGCCCAAACAGCAACCTTCTTTCAAATACATATTTTTGCCTAAACGCTTATAAAATACAAAATACACAAATGTATTTTAAATACGTATTTTAAATACATGTATTTAAAATACCATGTATTTTGCCCAACCCTGTAAAACGGTTTATTATTTCTAAAAGTAACATTAAACAAGTTTCAAGTTGATAATTTGGCGTTGAAGCTTAATAAATTACCGTAATGTTTGAAATTTTTGAATTTTCAGTTTGAATTTACGCAACTTCTAAAAGCAACCTTTTTAATGGCTATTTGTCACTTTCATGAAGTAACTAATGCGTTTGGTCGAGTGGCTAAGAAAATGTGTTCTGCTTCAATAGTACTCAACTACTAAACGATATCTAACTATGTAAAATAAAACTTTGGAAAACTGTTGAGAAACAAAACCGAAACGAAAGGGCAGTTTAGCTTGGACTTGTCAGTTGTGATCTTACTCTTACTTGCATGATGTCTTTCTAAAGCACGTCTTTCGATATTATTGATAGTTTATCTAAGAAACAATTCAAATATTAGGTAATATATAGACGTGCCTTTAGTCATCTTGTATATAAATAAAGACGTGCTATTTGCTATGTTAGTTTTATATTCAAAATTTCATGCAAATATAAAAATTTAAATCAGTTTATTAAACCAAACTATGACTCAACTCATCATAAATAATACCTTTGACATTCTAAGGATAAATTGTCTCATGAATCTTCAGAAAACGCAATGCATGTAAACCAAATTCAAATTATGAATCATAGGCTTCACAAATTATGTTTTGTGTATAAGTGATCTTTCCTAAAGGAAGTTTAAACTGACTCATATTTACTCATATTTATTTATATTTATTGGTAAAGGTACAAATGTATGTATTCCTAAGGCAGTTCAATGAGTCATGTTCTTTAAGACTTAAGTCACAAGCTATTTACTGACAAATACATAAAAGCGTCCACCCCATCATGGGTACTTCAGTTGTTTCATCGTCCGACCTATAGCCGTATAAATACAAGCGATCAGTACAACTGAGTCATTCAGCTTCCTGACTCCATTACGAGAACCTGTACACCAACAAATTAGTTGATAAAAGTTTTTGCTTGAAGACTAACAAGAAATCCGATATTGTGAAACTGGAAGTTTCAATCATGAAGGCCATTATATTTTTCATCTTAGCGTCGGCTTTGTTCAGCAGAACACAATTTGCTCCACTTAACATCAAGGAAATCGTCGATTCTGGTAATTTTCACAATTCCTCTTATATGATTGTGTTTAAAATGTTTTTAACAATAATGTTGAACGAACTGAAGTACTGACAATAAGGCCTGACTATATACATTTACTGTTAAAAGCGCCTAATAAATTTATGTTTCATGTTGCAGCAACTGAATAACCTGGAGATATTGCTGCTGATGCCAAAGTGTCTAACTTTTGGTTTAGTTAGGAAACTCCTGATTCATCTGATGACTATTTACAAGATACTTTCGACATAGATGGCGACAACCGTGAGAAGCGTATAAGGTCGTCCACCTTTGTCATTAAGTGCAAAGGTTCGTATAAGTCTGTCTAATAAGTATGTGTACCATTAGTTATATAGTAATATGTAAAGCTCAGGTTATCAACCTCTAATTCATTTGTTAACTTATTACTATGCAGTTGCATTCATCTCTTGTTTACATTCCAATATCTATTATTAGTAAATACAATCACCAAACTATTTAAATGTAAATGGTCTGCTTCGACCATCCCTCTCTCACTTAAGTTGTTCGTGAATCCTCACGAACCAATAAATAGGACCCTCGCGTCTCTCATCTCTTCACTGATTTAGATGTGAGCTTGTCATGTACTTGACGCTATGAGCTTGTCTTGTACTAGAAGCTCCAATGTTTCTCACTCCGCCCCAGAAGTATAGACCTGTACTGGTTCTACTTCTTTAAAGTCTCAGTCTTCTAATTCTATCAACATTATAATTCTACGTTTTTGTTTATTTACCTAGCTATACCCTAGCTGTCTTTTGACTTGTATTAAATAGCCTATTACAACTAAATCTTGAACTGGAGTAGTGCGAACCTTATTACCTGAGATCAAAATTCATGTTCATATTATCTATTCGTGCTCATATTCAGGTTTTGTCATAAATCATAAGCAACTCTCTTATTCCAGCTTAAATCCCTTATAAGCGGCAAATTGGTCATTACAAGCGTTGGAAAGAAAATTTTAGAGGGTATTTCTGGTCATCATTTATGAGACTTTTTGACTTGGACCCAGTCGCTGTTTGGTAAGGATACCAAATCTTTCGCTGAGCAACACGGCCATGATATCAAGTCGATCCTAGGGAATAACGCCACGTTCGATCTTTTGAAATTACTTTTTAATGGTGAAACAAATTACCATGTCAAAAAATCGGAAAAATACTCGGTAAACTTGTGAGCATTGAAAACAAAGAACATGGTGTTTTAAAAAAACTAAAAACAGGTTACGAATTTATCGAGTTGTGTGTCAACAGCACTTTATTACTGACAGTGGTAATTTTTATTCTTCGTCGTTAAAATAAAAAAATTCCGATTAATTTTTCCGCGATGTTGTCATACTTAAATTACAAAATCCCGCTCTTCAATTTATATAAGTAGTTACAGGTTTGTATAAACTATTGTTATGTTTTGTGTTTTCATAAATAAAATTATTTACCTTAAACTGGTTTACATGATTCTAATGTTATTTTATTCCCCCTATTAACAGCCTCCAAAGGTTTCATATATATGCATTCATTTAATTTTATACTTTCTTTATTGATTGTTAATAGTCTTTTTCATAATTCGTTTTTCAATGAGTTGCACTTAAACATTTAATTTTCTTTGTATTGCTCATTTAATTATGTATTTTTCATAATCTTACGTTTGTGCTAAATTAAATATCTACTTGTCAAATGCATACAAAAAATATGAAAAATGCAGGTTTATTCTGATTTTAAATTTCAAAGTGAATTTACTGCTTTATTTTTATGAATTTTAACAAACTGATTGCAGATTATGTGTCTACTCACTTGTAGCTTCAAAATGAGGTATCACATGATTTTTTGAAATTTTTTCGAAATTTCTATACAAATTTCGAAATTTGATTTTGAAATTTTTTGAAAAAACAAAAAACGTGGTACTCAATTATTTTTCAAAAAGGTAGACTTTTACAATTCTAAAATAGCGACAATACTCAGAGATGATAAAACTTTGATTCGAGATTGGAAGCAGTTGTGCAACACATTGGGTGCCAAGGAATCAAGAGTTGTTCAATGGACAACGACATTTACGTTTGAAAATCGTATCTCAAACCCTTTCAGCCTTTTTTCGAAAATTTTACAAAATTGGCAATTATCAAAGGGACACTCGGCTACTTTGGAGTCTTTCGGCCGAACCCTCAAAGAAATTCATTAAAGAGCCTACGGCAGCAGGTTTTGTTAATATCGATTACATCCATGGTTTCGTATTTCACAGTATCAGCCAATATAACATCACAGTGTGATTTCGGTGATATATTGTGATTTCATCGCTTTGTCTTAGGTAGATGGAGTAACTTTTGCAAAATAAAACTTTGTTGTTGAACAACATTGTTAAAACTTATTGTTTTTTAAACTTAACTTTTAACTTTTAAAATTGTTTTAACATAAGAAGATTTAAAGAGGGGCAACGATGGGCAAATTTCCTTTAATAATTCGAATAAATCACACTTTGTGAACAAATCACACTCTTTATTTCTAGTTTGACCAATGTGATTATCACAATATCACACCTAAAAAATCACAAACGAAACCCTGATTACAGCGGGACTTGTCGTATACTCTGGACCTGTTACATCTTGAAATAAACCCATTAGGATAAATTTTCGAATTTACACGATATAAAATTATTTCACGACCACAAAAGTTCAAGAACTTAATTAGCTCAAATATATGCAACAAACGGATTGTTTTCATAAAAACAACGTTCAAACGGTCCTTAAAAATCATACTACTGATAAAATTACAAGTATAGTGACGAATTTTGTCTTTAATTGAATTTTTCAAGCGTTTTAACCAACAACTTACGTAAAAAATATTTTGAAACGTACATTTAATAAATAAATGAAATATTCAAACGCGTTCTTGTCCTATTTCTCTGAACAATACCTTTAACTAAATGACTGAACAGATTCCCTAGAAAAAGAATTCCGTCAACCAAAACCACCCAATACAAACCGACTATGGCCAATTTGGTTCAACCCATGGAATTGGCTATCTTGTTTCAACCTTGAACAACCCAACAAAACTTGTCGCCTCAAATACCTCACCAGTCAACTTCAAGAGAATTATGAGAGTTCAGGAAACAAAACAGTCCTCAAGTCCTCATAACTGGCCCTCAAGAAATTGGAAAAACCGAACTGGACAATAAATTTGCGGAAACTGTACACAATGAAAGAGATTCAATCTGTACCTTATTTAACAGCGAAAATGCCGAAACCCTAAACCAATCCTTGAATAATTTAGCAGAAGAACGTTTACTCGAAACAAAAGACTGGGACAATAATCCTCGCAAATTTTCACACCTTTTTATGGAGTTAATTAAAACCTTTAATCTGTAAAGTCTTTAATTTGAAAAATCCCCCTCGTGGCTTCTCATATTCCACAACGTTAATGAACTTTATCCAAACCTCTTTCGCTGTCTTAAACTTTTAAATGAAATTGAAAACACTCTGAAATTGATCACATCAAAGAATAAATCCATAGCAAAAGAAGACTGGATTATAATTTCACTAGAAGAATGGGAAATCGAAGACTCAGCGCAATTCATCCAACAATCATTAACAATTACGACGAAAGATAGCTCAATAATTAATGAAATCTGTTCAAGGCTGCACAACAATGCAACGGCAATACAAAAAGCAGTAGCATACATCCAGCAGCAACAATATAATTCTTTAAAAACTAAACCTTATACCATTTCGGATTTCAAATTTGCCAACATTTATAACTTGTTCCAAAACAATGTCAAAACTTTAAGAAACAGGATAATTTGCATATTCAATTTTAAAGAAATTAGCTTATTTTGACCCAAACGACATTCAACTCTCATTTCTCAAACAATTATTAAAACCCACTAATGAGTTCCATTTAGCTTCAAATTCCCCAGAATATCTAACCCAAGTTCAATTATTTGAAGAACGTCTTCTCCAAGCTGTTGAAGTACTCCAAGCGTATTCTCTTGTCAAACTGGAAGATTGTGTTACTATAACAATTGAACTTTGTGTGCAAGAAATAATTCAACTGATATTAACAGCCTCTGACGAAGAGTTCTCCATTCTCCATTCAACAATGAAAGACTTATTGGTATCTTCAATTCGAGGGTTGTGCCAATTAATGGGTAAATAATTGAATTAATAATTATTTCTCAACTAAAATTAAATGAATTATTAATTAGGCATTACTTTTCCAAAAAAATCTAATTAATTACTAATTAATAATTATTCCCACTTCCAATTTAAATTCAATTAACCATTAATAATTATTGCGTTTTGAAATTTTAATTGAATTAGCAATTAAAATTAGAATGAAAAATCACTAAATTAATTATGAATTATTTTTAAATTAAAATTTCTAAGTATATCAATGCATTTTAACTAATTCAGCTACTTTATTTTAGAATATATGCAGCTAGTTATTAAAATATACGATTTTAAGGATACAAAACAAAATTTATTTTGAAGTGTACAAATAAAATATCCAATGCTTAACAGTTTTTCATTTCTATTGAATTAAATTAACCATTATTAATTATTTCCTATAAATTACCAATTAAAAATTAAATTATCAATTATTTACAAGGTTTAATTAATTAATTATTTAAATATGAATTAATTGACCTTTTTAATTAATTATTAATTTAATTTTGAATTAATTTGAAATTTTTAATTAATTATTAATTAGATTTTAAATAACTCGGAAATTTTTAATTCATTAATAATTCAAAATACCAAATTAATTCATTATCCCATTCCTGTTCAATTCACGATCTACCTCAGCCTCAGCTATTAAGCGTGTGGAAACACGTATCAAATTACCAGAAATTAATAAAACCATTCCATAATTGTATGGCTTTATTAATTACGGCCTATACTCAGAATTGGACGACTTTTTTGTATGGAATCACCCAAAATTTTTACACACTTTAGGCGAAACTCACCCTGCCACATTGGAAATGGAAAATTGTTTAACCTCAGCATCAAAAAGAAAAGCAGAGGGAGAAAAATCCTCCCGAATCTTGGAAGAAATGTGGAAAAGTTGAAAATAATTTTATCAAGTGAACATCAAGCTATTCTCTTTACAACTGACCGCATGGAAGTAGCTCTTTTCGATTTAAATAGATTTGATGAAGTCAAGGAATGGTTTGCCAAACTGTTGGGTTTAGAGGAGAAATATGGCAATGGATGATGAACCAATGTACATTGTAATACAAGAAAGTTTAGGCCAAGTTAATGAAGAAAGGTGAATTTCACCCGGATGAAGGGAACTTTTAGGACGTCTTGGAATATCGGTTGAAGGAATTCGGAGAGAAAGATGCACTCACACTAGCCTCAAAACTTAACATCAAAGTTTGTCTCTTTTTCAATGTGAAATTCTCAGAATCTAAGGAAATCCTCGAGGGTGTTTTCTAGTTGAGGAAAGAAGTGTTGGGGGAGGAACATCCGGACACCTTTTTTTCAATGTACTGGCTGGAAGATGTGAACTTTGAACTTGGAGAGGAAGATAAATCTCTTCTTCAAAGATGATGATTCTTCAACAAGTTTTAACACTACGAAAAAAACTCTGGGTTTTAGTGACCCTTGCACTTTTTATGCACAACTGAGAGTAAAAGACATTTTAGAGAAGAGGAACGCAATGAAACATTTAAATTTAACTTTTTCAAAAATGTTAAATTAATATTAATTTCCTAATTTTAAAGAGTTTCTTGTCTTTTCAATGAGTTTTAACTACGTAAGTTTCATATGAATTAATATATATATAAAATGTGAGATTAAACATATCAAATTATTTTTTGAAAATTTTTCGCATGCATTGTTTCACGAGGCGAGAATATTGTAAGTCATTGGCATTTTTTTCAGGGCATATTTGCCATAGGCACAAATTTCGAAGCATATTTGTCGTGCAATCATAGACAACCTATAAACACATCATTCTACTCTAAAGGTGGGAATAAAGTGTCAAAACGTTAATGCAAACCTTTCATGAATTATCAAACAGACAGACTGACTTCCAGGCACAGAGCGTCCACATTAATAAAGTATCCCCAAAATACTTAATATTGAATATTAGTGCTTTCATCAACAATTAAAATTTCAACTTTCAAAATATTTACAGCAAAATTGAACATAGTAAAGTATATATTTTAAAAACATTTTTGTGTTTATTCCTCACACAACAATCAATGGTACCCTACAATAGGCCATTATTAAGTGGCGAAAGCTACTTTATGGGAATGCTCTGTCCGTCTGTCATGTCCATAACTTTCAAACGGATTGACATATTGACCTGCGGTTATCGGTGTTGGACTCAATATTTTACAGGAACTTTTGGCATTGAAATTCAGCGCACTGGTCGCGCTTATGAGCGCTTCGAAGCGCAACATTCATAAAAATCATGTGAAGTATGTTTTCACATGTAAGAAATGTCAGAAATCCAATGGTCATAACCTTTTTTGTCCTGCAAGGTCAGGGAATTCACAAACGGAGGTCAAACGTCACATTTCAAGTTTTATATATTTGGATAGGTATTGACGAGTAGATTAAAATGACATAGGGAAGTATTTGTCTAGGTCAGAGATGTGAAATGCCCGTGCCCTTCTCATAAATGCCGGGCATGCCCAAAATGCCCTCAAAGTTCCCAAAATGTCCAAAATGCCCAATCAAGGCAGATTATCCAAATGTTCCAAAAAAAAGTAGAAAACAATTTAGGCATTTTGTTTATATTCCCTAAGAACATAAGGCACTGATGTACAAGGAGCATTTGTAACGTGTAATTAACTTCTTAACATCATAAACATTAAAGTTAAATTTAAAAATGTTAAAATTACGATAGTGTGTTGTACAAAAACGAAAAATATAGTCAACTTTCCTTCCTTTTTTAGTAAAATCAAAGTGCCCAAAATGCCCAAATTCTATTATGCCGGGAAAATTGGGCATGCCCAAAATGCCTAAATGCCCAGGGCATGGGCAGGCATCACATCTCTAGTCTAGGTTGACCTTTAAGGTCACAAAAGTAGGTCAAAGGTCAAATTTCAAGTTTTACATATATTGATAGGTACTAGAAAGTAGATTTAAATGAAATGTTACAGAAATACGAAATATCGTTTCAAATATTGTATTGTTTGAAAGTATTCAAATCAAATACAATTCAAACTTGCAGCGTCGCTACTTGCTTACACCCGTACTTGATATGGTTTATTAAATTAAATTTCCGTATGTATTTATCCGCAATTTTCTCTTCTGTTGCTTTTTTGATACCTATTAATAATATTTTATTACAATTATTAAGGATTCCCGGAAGAAAGAGTACGGAAGAAAAAGTATCGGTATGAAAAAGTACGGAAGAAAACGTATCGGTATGAAAAAGTACGGAAGAAAAAGTACGAAAGAAAACGTATCGGTATGAAAAAGTACGGAAGAAAAAGTATCCGGAAAAAAAAGTATCGGAAAAAAAGTAAGCGGAAAAAAAAGTATGCGGAAAAAAATGTCTCGGAAAAAAAGTATGGAAAAATTAATTTTTATTAAATTGTTTAAAACTGAAGAATTACAGTTGAGTCAAAATTTCACTGTCAAAATATGTCATACATACACACAGAATCATAAAACTAGTATGCTTATAACATGAGATAAATCAAATGACAATGAGTCTTCAGATATGATACAATGAGTGACACCTCTCAAATAGTCCATAACCCCAATACTACCATACTCCTGGACTTTACTTTTCAATCTTATAG
>JAQFZZ010000362.1:0-20179 GCA_034696405.1 Isotoma caerulea
CATTTCATTCAAAATATGCCTTTGTCAATTTTAAACATAATCCAAATTACTTTAACTTACCAGTGCAAATTATACATAAGCATCGTTTAGTCATAATTAATGGCTCCAAAAGAAAAATGTACCCACACCTTTTTTTGCACGATAAAAAAATAAAAAGGGAAGTCTTTTTGGCTGTATTGCATTAGAAAATTACCTCAGAGTGGATTATCGTCTACTTACTTCAATTAGAGATGTCCCGGGTACCGGGTACTACCCGGCTACCCGGCCATATTTTTGGTACCCGGTTTAAGGCCGGGTACTAAACAATACCCGGCAAGCCTTGCCGGTTAATGCTTTTTTACATTTTTTCTCATATTATCATAAAAGCTACGTGCAAAATAAGAACAATATATTAAATTCGTATTTAATTAATGATTATATCAACTACTAAAATCATTAATTTTAGATCGAACTAAAGTCTTGTTTATTTTTAATTGCTTTTTAAAACTATAAACGTAAGTTAATAGGGAACCACTACCCGGGCCGGGTAACGGGTACCCGGTTAAAATATTAGAAAAGTACCGGATACCCGGCAACCGGGTATTTTTGCTACCCGGGACATCTCTAACTTCAATATTGAAAATAGTCACTTCTTTGCGCTAATTTGAGTGTCACTGCATGCAAAAGTCTCGTATATCTAGAAGCATCAAATCAACTATCAAAAACTATAATAAAACGATCTTAAAATCCCTTATATATATTCTAATATAAATAGTGCTGCATGTCCATTCTTCGCTGCATAATATCTCACGATTGCTGGTTAGTAGATTGCTATTTACATGTGATGAAACATAATAATATAATCACCCTTGCTAGGGGGAGCAATCACTATTTTTGTACAGAATCCGATTCGGGTAGATAAGAATAAGAATGGCTGAATGTTCCATGGTTATATTTTATTTCCACCTCTAGCTAGTCTTGAGAGACGGAGTAGGTTGCTTTTAGTGTGATGTTTAGATGTTTTTAAATGCAAAAGAAAGTCTGAACAATCTTTGAAAACATCCAAGTCAATACATATTAACTGAAATTAAGAAAAAGCTGCACCGGAATATTATCGTTTAGCTGAAGAAGTCAGTCAAGCCAGGCCATTGCCCTTCGAGTTTAGTAATGATAATAATATTACAACCTTACAATACAAAGTTGTTACATATTCACCAAATCCATCAGTTTTACAAACTAGTAATAGTTAGGAACCTACCTAATCAGCATGGATGGATACAAAACTAAAGTCAAGTCACTGTATTGAAGTAGAGCTGCATGCATGCAATCAATGCAATGCAATCTTCAATATAGAATCTAGACTACTTCTTTACTTCTTCCTCTGTATACGGTACAGCTACATTATAATATTTATACTACGCTGTGTATTCATTTTCATCACAGTGATGATAATGGGAGAATGCATCCATCATCTTTCCAAACTATAGTAGACTTAGCTACTACATTCAAGATTTATCTTTCTTCTTTCGATAGATGATGCCATTCAATTCCACCACTATATTATCATCATCTTAAGCTAGGTTACATTTTTTTAATTCAACCATGAGAATTTTATCAACAATATTTTATTAAAGAAATACCACATAAGACCGTACATGACATGTGTAGAACATTTCGTTTGTGTGTCGACTAGTTAACTCTCTGTATAAAACCAACAAAATGAGTCTACAGTTAGTAGGAATCTTGTTTCGAGATAGTCCCTTTGTCCCTTTCCCTTCTCAATTCGACTGCGCTTCCTTACCATTTACTTTATTTTTTTAAGTAAAAGTAATTTTAATGTAATGCACCCATCCGCTTCTGTTATATTTTGTGCTGACCAACTCAAGCTAATTCTCTGACTTAGTGATGTCTGCAATCAACAATCAAACAAAACTTTTAATTTTTTAATTGGTTTTAATAGCTCTGTATAAACTCTGCCTACGAATGATGTTGGTCTTTCTCTTTCTTCATATAAACGATATACCTTTATTTGATTAAACTAACTGTGTAGCAAAAAGTAAGAACAAGGAAACTTCTTGATTCTAGATAATGACATATTTGAAAGCTTTGTATCAGGTCACGAGTAAATATAATATTACATTGTGCATCAGTATTATACATTTAATAATGAACTTTCTCAAGAAAAGCACTAGGTGTATATAATATAATGTCTTGTACCAACGGGACCGTATAATCAATCTTCTTCTCTTACGTTTTGCAGAATTTATTGTAAATAAGATTCATATAAAACCTATACCAACAAAAATAGTAGTGGATTTGCATTAATTTTAATTCTTAGTATTGTTACACATCTTATATTTATCTTCATCTTTATCTTCATAATTCACACATAAAGTTATTCGATCCTGTCCTGAATCATGCATACTTTGTTCTGTTCAACATGCGTGCGAATGAACATGAATTATTTATTTCACATATTATTTTAGAGCTTTACTTATCTTTAGTAAAATCTTCTAAATGACAGATTCTTGTGTCATGTGAAAGCAGCCTGATCCTATACTCTATATATAGCTGTGTGTCGTTCGTGTCAGCTGTAAATTAAATTTTAAATCGGAATGTTGCAAAGAATAGTGTTATTCCTTCGAATTTCTACGAAAGTAATCAAAGATCAACTTATAATGACTTATATGTGATCGTGTATACGTATACTGATTGTTAAAACTGTTGAATTGATTTAATTTTGGTGTAAAATCACACGTACGTTAAAAAACTAAGCAATAAGTGGATTGCAATTGCAGTGGTAAATCCAAGTTCGTGCTATCATATTATTTATCCCCCCTTTATCCCTTTATTGCTGAGCCATTACTTCGTACGTGTTTTCTGTGTGCTGTGTCACATCACATCTCAGCGTGTCACATCTCATTTTATTAGACATTTTATTTCGGGTTTCACTTGATGGCGTAATGTTGTAATAGTATAGTTTCTTATTAGTTTAAAAAACATACGTTCATAGTTCATAGAGAAATCCTAGGTTTAGTCTAGTAAGGCAGTGCAGTGGTGAGGTTTAAAGAAATTGCAATTATAATAACATATTAAGCTGCTAATTGTATGAATCATCAGCGGATATCTTAAAAATTACGAACGAAACGAATGCCAGATCGAACAAAAAAGTCCAACGCACTTCATACCAGGACAAATATTATGATTAAATTGAGGATTGAATTTGAATGCTATGTTGGTCTAATATTACAGGTGTTTCTGTCACATACTGTGTGATATACAAATTAGAAAGAATGTTGAATATTGTTTTCTATTATGCATATTTATTTCGTGACATTAATTGATAAAGCCTTAAGAAGTGTGTGAGCCAAAAATTATACATTATATGAGTAACAAGGCCGCACCCAGAACCGGGCTGTGGGGGTGGCTTTTCCTATCCCTGTAATGTTAATAAGCCCCTCCCATGCTCCGCCCCTCCCTATCCTCTCCATGTTAAATTTTGAGGTCTTGGGGGGCTCAAACTCGGTGAGCTCCCCCCCCGTGGGTTCGCCCTTGATGAGTAATACTTCATTGATTAATGTAATATGTAATTCAATTAAAATACAATGGTGTAGCTGAAGTATAATAAAAGTTACCAAGTTACCACCTTGTAGATTGGAAACTTCACAAATTTCCCATCATTGTACATAAACAATTTTTTAGTAGATGTAATAAATGATTTTTTCTGACGCTTGAGGTATAATTTTATATTGATGAAAACCAAAAGAGAGCCGAGAAAACTATTTTACATTCGATTCAACAATCAACACTTGCGGTTGAAGCATTAGCAAGCTCTTGAAGTTAAAAAATAAATACTTGTATTTAATTGATATAAAATAGCAATTTATGTAAGAGTACGTTTACAAAGATATTTTGCTAGAAGTCGCTTTGTACTTCGCTTACTTTCATCAAGAGATATTAAGGTTTTTTCAAGAAAGAATTCACATTTTGGGAATTGAGACAACCAGCAGAGACTTCAACCAACCTTCATTATTTATGCAAGGTCTTAATTAATCAGCACATTTTAATGGTCATATAATTCTACTCTTATAGTCATATAATGGTCTGCAAAGTATATTTATAAATATGCCTTATGTATTCACATTACGAAAGCCCAAAGCCAAGGTAAAAGTAAAATTACTACTAAGACAAACGGGTGGTGTAAATGACATGAAAGTGATGAAAGGTGCTTTGATCTTCTAGTTTGAGGTTCTCGTCGATACGATTGCATTTTATTATTAATTATTATTGATATAATAATTCAGGATAGGGAAACAAAACAATTGCATAATTCCAAATAGGAAGAGCAGGATCTGACGAGGTTATGAGTTTGAAGATTTAGTGATCATAATATAATCAACCATAATTTTTATAATCATGAGCATCAACACATCTATCCCGCACTCCACATTAAAAAGTTTCTAGCAAGATAACGTTAAATTTTATCAACATTTTTAGATTTTTAAAAGGTTTTTGCACCGTAGAAAAGGTTAAGGTAAGGCTAAAAAACAATGCAGTTAGGTAGATTTATCTAGAGAATACTCCATTCATACTTTTACAAAAAGCGTACGGTAATGTACTATGTTGTATATAGTGGTTGGGTAGTAAGTAACTATAGTCCGGTTGACTGTATGTGTTCAACTTTCTTTTAAAAGGGGAAGAGCCTGATTTGCC
The DNA here is from genome assembly GCA_034696405.1 of Isotoma caerulea. Taxonomy (NCBI): domain Eukaryota; kingdom Metazoa; phylum Arthropoda; class Collembola; order Entomobryomorpha; family Isotomidae; genus Isotoma; species Isotoma caerulea. The sequence goes on from JAQFZZ010000362.1 coordinate 4,693, forward strand.
GTTTTCGGAACATTTTATTAGACGAAGGTAGTTGAAAGAGCTAGGAACACTTTTTTAATATGCTAGTGGTATAAAACCACCTCTTTTGGCTATTATATTATATACATATACAACACTACATACTTATTCAATGTAGATGTAACTATGTTGTATAAATAAACGTTCTACTCATAGAAAAATATTAATAAGTAAACTGTTTCTACTGTTAGTAATATATTACGATGTAGCAGCAGGTAGGCAAGTATTGAATAAAAGAACAGCAGAGGATTATAATATAACAAACCATTGTAAACAGTAGTGTAAAAAAAGAGCGGAGCAACCATTTTAATCGAACTTGTATCGTTTGAATCGAATTTATCAAAATCAAATCAAAAATTTGAATTTTTGCGCCAAAATTTTAATTTATTTTAAATTTTAATCGTTTTTGTAATTTACAAAGGCCATGTATACCAAGTTTCATGATAGACCTTTCCGATGAAAATTAATATTGAAATTTGAATTTTCGCGCCAATATTTTAATATTTCAAATTTTTATTATCATTTTTGTTTTAACCAAACCCTAAGCTTTTCGGCGATACCCCATTTGCCTATGTTAAAAAATTTCAAGGGGTGTGCCTTAAGATGCTCCCCCCTGGGAGTGGTCCTTTGGGGTCCCTATACGTCATCTAAAGAAAGCGGTGGTGGAGGAGAAACATTATTAGAAAAAAAAATTGTTTCTCTATCTTTAATATTGGGTCGAAAATTTGACATTTTTATTGTGACCTTGGGGGCGGTCCTACAGGGCCCATCTCCGAACTCATGAATACTTTTGTGGTCTAGAACATGTGTACCAAGTTTCATCCTAATATGTCAAACCGTTCTCGTTTGAATCGATACAAATTCGATTCAAACGATACAGAATCATTTCAAACGATTACTTGTTGTTTGCTCCGCTTCTTTTTTTACACTAATGTTTACAATACAATGGTTTATTATTTTATTATTTCGTCGTTGCTGTACACATACTAAATGTTAATTAGGTAATTATCAGTATTTCTTTGTATTGATAGTGAAATATGAACAATGATATGAAACTCAAGCGTCCTATACTCAAAATACACGGATACTTTCTTGAATTTGGTCACTCGCAAAATTGCAAATTGCATCTATAGTTCTCCAAGTCAATCTAAATACCTTGGTGTATTAATGAGTAAGTACGAATTGGTTGGAAGTATCTTGACTCAGTCCCCATTTCATAGGTCAGTTTGGAAGTCGTTTCTCGTTAGTTGGTCAGCCTGAGGTCAATACACGGTTTTGCTCCTTGTGTACGTTTTGATTTGTTTCGAAACTATTCCTAATAAAAATTGGCTTATCTTCTTCATCATTAGCCAGGAAATCAAGAATCGATTTCATTTCAGATACAACATCGACTATGGAAATAAAAACAGATGAATTATTTGATTGGGATCGTATTATTATGGATATAAATAATAATAATACCGATATAATTGGCATATCAAATTTCTTACTTTTATCATTACCAAATAACAACTCGTAGCTCAGCCGGCGTTGACCTCTTCCTCGGTGGTTGAATTCATTGCATATTTTTAAATCCAGTTCAAATCCCAATTGCTAATAAAATTTATAAGAGTAAATACAACATAAGGTTTGGAGCTTTATTAGTTGTTTTCCAACTTCTACGTATGTGATCAGTATACGGTTATACATCAAACAATGTTTATTCCACCTAATGATAAGACAAAAACAAAAAATGCCTTTACACGCTGTCTGGGTGTTGTAATCGATCAATTGAGGTATTATGCTGTGCTGATTCGATTTTAAGAACGAACATGCATACTGGTAGGATAGGGTCAGAGGTTTATAATAAATTGAAAATTGTTATAAATAATGTAAAAGGAAATGGAGTTGAAAGTTGCTAACGGACGTCGTTAAAACAATGCTCAATGATCTTTGACCTGTTTTTTAAAATTTGTAACAACTAAAAATGATTCTGTTTTTAACAGATTCCTATTTCATTTGATAAATTGTTTATTAAACGACAGATTGACATCCTTCTAAATATGTTAGTTTTTCTGTTCCTTGCCTCGTGTACTTTGTTTATTTGCATTTAACATCCTATGTCAGTAATAAATCCATTTTAAGAAAGAGATTATTTGACTGATGTTAGATAAATATTTGAATCTATTAATAAATATACCAATGCCCATTGCTTAGATGAATCGGGTATAAAAAAATTAAAATAGATGGTTTATGCATGAGTTGAGTTTTAGTCTTCGAATTGAAAAAAATTCTAAACAGTTAGATTGGGACTTCGATAATAATGAATTATAATCTAAATATTGTATAGAAAACACGTGAAATTTCTAAAAAAATACATAAATTCATAAAACTTGGACATTTACTAAGTCGTATTTTGTCTTAACACTCCAACGAAGAATTGAAAGTAGAAGTAGGATCAATACGAAAAGATTCATGTTGTTTCCTTAGCCTGTAACAATTGAAATTATTTTAAATGCTATTAGAGTTTTACCATTTACGAAAACGGTTGACATTAATTAATCTTCTAAACACATTTCATTTAAATTTTGTTTAGTGATACAAAATCATTCAGTAGTCGAGAACAGAATTGTCCATTCCCAAGCGCTCGTTTTTTGTTCACGATAACTCCAGCTAGGAAAACTTGTGATTTATGTATTTCCTTTAATGTTTTACATTCCATGGTGCATACCTTATCTTTATCTTTGTATGATTAATTCATCATAATAATACTTGGCGTAGAGATATTCTGTTAGCTAATCTAACCTGCATTGAACTATTCTTATTTTAATTATGATGTTTACTGTATTCTGTCGGCGGAATGGAAATAGAATTTCAAAAATTTCACTAAACTAATCTATATTTGGAAAAATTAATGTAGGTGCTAGTTTGCCTACATAGGAAATTGAATATAACAAAAACAAAAATTAAATTAATATAAACATTATCCTTGCAACTTTGTATGCATAGTGCATGCTTATGCTACACATTTGTTTTTTGGGCAAAAAATAGTTGTATAGCATTCGTGTTTTGTATTAGGGAAATGATCCGGTGAAAATAGAAAGTGGGTCCTTTTTTACAGCTTTAGTAATCGAGCCAAAATGAAAGGGTGTTAGTTACAGACTGTAACACGCTTTCATTTTGGCTTGATTGTTAAAGTTCTGGATTTTTCATACGTAATAAGTTGTTTTGTTACACAGAGGTACGATACGATCTACAAACATTTTCTGCAGTTTTTAGTAAAAAGAACGAATTTTAATAGAAAGGAATAAATGGTAGAATACCAAATAAAATAAGTCAAAATCGGATAGTTCCAGAATTCCATTATCCAGTTGGAAAAGCAGCCCTAACTTTCGTTATTTATACTGAAACGGAATATTATATCATACGCATCCTATAGTTTTTGGGGACTAGGTCTAGAAATGTTGCACTAACTAGGCAGTAGATAAAACATGCATCCTTCCTACATAGATGCATCCCGGACAACCCTCCTGACTCGAATCTTTAGGATACGAACTATATAAAATAAATAGTTTTATCTACATATTAAAACATTATACAGACTTGTTAGTTTAGTTACTAGCTGCTTTAGCGTTGTTTAATATTCTTCTAATCTGTAGGGCTAGGTAATGGCAAAAAATTGTGAATAAATGATGTCTAGAGAAGTGACTGACTGTGGGATCAATGGCCTCCAGACTATTACTTTGAAACGCACACGCATTTCCATGCACATGCATACAGGCACATGGCATACAACATGAGCAATACTTCGTTTCATAATCATGTAATTGCACCCTCTTCTTCGACAAGTTCAAACCTTTCATCGACCTTACAAGAAGGGAGATAGATGACCCTTCCCTTTCCTTTCAAGAACTCCCTAAACAAGTTAAAAGTATTTCGTTTCCTTAAGCATCCAATTTTCAGTTGTACCGTAAAATTACATTCAGATCAACATAAAAATAACTGCTTGTCTTTTGAAGTTTTTGTGTATGTAGTGAACATGCATGTTCACTAAATTTGATTAATCAGCAATCATACAAACTTGCATTTGTAATTAATGTAATTATGCACATCATTCAAGAGTCAGAAGTAATAGATATTGTATTGACTTGCGTTTTTACAATAAAACAGATATTCAACACAGCTTTCTTTTGTTCTCTGAGGTAAAGCGATTTATCTTCTTGATACAAGGTATAAATTCTTATAGTTTCTGTCTTTGTTAGTTCTTTGAAGGTTAGTTGTGTAAGTGTGGAAGAGAAGGAAATAGGTCGGTGGTGGTTTGCCTATGGCAAAGTGAACAATGAAGCATTAAAGGCATCGACAAGCTAATGATGATAATAATGATAAGTGCAAAAAAACGATGGATGATAGAATTTAAGTATAATGAGATTTAGCATAGTATTAGATCAGTTGTATATTATATAAATTTAATTGCACATTGGTTGAGTATTATCACATCGATGCTCGAATGTTCACAAAGAGTGCTAGTGCTAGCTAATGATTGTCAGTCAGTGGTGGCCATGAGGCTCGATTTCGTTGACTCCTTGCTGCTTTTATTACCCTTCTCATTATGTAATCCTATTTGTTGTCTTGAATGTATTATGCTTTGAAGTCAGTTATTTTCTACTATTCCCATCCCATTCCCTAAAGGATTGATATTAAAAGTTAGCCAAGCTAATGCTGCTATATTTATGATCATTGTATTTTTATACAATAAAAATGCGTGCAGATGAATAACAAGCACGACTTTTTGCGTAACGAAATGAAAAAATAACCATTTTAGTCAGACAAAGGCAAGGGAAAAATTGAGGTGGCGGAATATAGTGCTGTTAGTATTGTAATTTTAGGTGTTAAACTGGACTGCTGGAATACAGGGTGTCCTTCGAGTTTGTTTTTTGGGTTGTCATTATCATTATATGAGTAACTTAACACTTAAGTCGCTGGCGATTATTGCTTGCAAACTTGCTGGTGCCATATCTCATGTTGGCTGAGCTGAAACTTCTATTCTATTCTATGTACTACATAATATTGTATAATTTTAATGATTTTTTAAAGGGATCTACTTTATGCGTACTAGCAATTGTTTTTAAAAGTTTGAAGTTTTGGCATTGAATACAATATCTCTCTCGTGCAAGTTTGTGTTCACTCTTTTCCAGTATCTTTCAATAGATGGAATGAAATCTGAGTTTGAGCATGTGAAGAACTGCTTTCGCAAAATCCGTCTATGAAACTTTTTAAAATTTGAATTTGTATTTGATTTGATGGAAAAGAGTAAGTGAAATGTGAAATGGATGTCATGGAAATAGCTAAATATTCCACTTCGTCTGTTACATTATGTCATGTTATGTCTGGCTGTGAAGCATTGAAGAAAGTACTTTAGTATTACATAGGAAATTTTATACAAAGTGTATGTAGAATTAAGGTAGCTCGGGTACATAGTTGTTGTTGATATGGATATCAGCAGCGTCGTATCCTCGGAATGTCGTATCGTATAATATAAGTTTGTAAAATGCTGCTGGTTGCTGCTGCAACAGCTCAACCAACCAGGTCCAAAAAGTGAGTAAAAAACAGCTCTTTGCGTCAGCAGAAAAATGTGTTTACCAATGCCAGGGCTGAGAGAATGATTTTGAAACAACTTTTAGTCAGCTTGTAATATATATACCATTTTGGTATAACACAAAAAGAAAGATAGAAGAGGATTCAATTCCATTGAATAATAGAATTGAAGCAAGAAGTGTTTTGAAGTCTACGCAGTAATATAAAACTGTGATAATGTTGGTTCGTCTTCGTACTACTTCGGATAATAAATATGCTGTGATAGTGATGATGACTTGATGACTATAAGGAAGAATTGCAAAAATGGCACAATATGCGATTTTACACCAATGACATTTATTAAAAAATGGCACACTTGTCTTAAAGCTATGACTTTTACTTGCTTAAAAAAGCTATCCTAAAATAATAACAAGGATACGAAACGATACATTATAACAATAACAATAGTAATAAAATGAAATTAAGGTAAGAAAGAAGACAAGTATTGGCATGGGTTATGGGTAGATTGTTGTAATATGTTATGAGGAAGTTCATATTTACATAAATGCTGTGTGTAGTTTCATTTCAGCCATAAAAATCTGTATTGGCTATTCGTTCTTTCTATTTCAATAATTTTTCTTCTATCATAACTATTAGAAAAACCAGACAGTTCCTTCTGCCCAAATCAGTCTGGGTCATCCAGTTCATATCGGTTGATGAGTTCATGTATTATCATACGAGTATGAAATAAAATGATTTTAAAAATTGTATGGAATTCAATTGAATTACAATGGGCTTGTCTGTTTCTCAACTGGAAGACAGGCAAAGATGCTATGACATATTTTTTCAATTGAATTTGGCAATAATTATATTTATAATCCACATTGTGCACTCAAGATCAAATGAATAAAATAAAGTACATGCATATGCGAAATTTACAATGAATGATTGTTAAGTATTAACACTGAATTTAAATGAATAAAATCTTCTTTTTTTATTTCAGGATTGAATCAAAGCATGAAGTGACCATATTGGGCGGACTCAACGAGTTTTGTGTTAAGTTCTACGGACCTCGTGGAAGTAAGTTTTATTGATAAAAATATTTTAAATGGAGCGTCAACTCATTTTTATCAATTAATATGCGTCTATTAACTTGCAAAAACTTGCCAAGTACCAAACGTGTTATGCTATGTGGAATAGTTAGATTAATATTACTAGTATGTGAATTTGAAGTAGAACATGAACATACTGAGAAAAAATGTTTGTAGCATAATCGGCTTTGAGTGAGGGTGAAAGTCGCTTACTTAGATAACTGAGTTTTGAGTTTTCTGTTGTACTTATAACTATTTAACAGCCAACAGACCAGCCACTTAATAATTCTTCAATCTAGACTCTTGTTTTTGGGGATCAAAACGTGTACGCGTTGTAAAAGTAAATAGTAGGGTGGAGGCAGATAGTATAGTCTCAATAGGAGAGGTCAAGTATTTGATGCAAAACACAATTTGCGATCTTTAAATCTAACATCATAATCAAGTTGTCTGTAGGTAGATAATGTTTTTGCGAACTCACCAGTAATTTCAAGCCTTATTTTGAATTTTTGAGTATTGCCTTTCTTCACACAAAATGTAAATATGTTTTCCTGAGAATCGATAGTTCGATATACAAAGGTGCGAAAAACCCCAGTCCATTTTGAAAAAAATCAGATTTTCTGGATTTCTAAAAAAATATTTCTTGTAAACACCCTAAGATAATATCTAGCATCTAGCTGACATTGGAGATGTTATATTTTAAACTGCTGCTGTGTATGGGAAAATTTAGATATTTTATTCAAAGCTAATGAGATAGACAACAAAACCTACTTATCTTTAGTGCGTGGTTTACTGAAAGATAGTTTCATAGACAAGTGGCACAGTTTAGTGAGACTTTTGGTCTCTTCTTTCAACTTTTATTGGATCAAACTGAATATAATATTGAGTAAGCTTTTTGACTTTATGCAAATTTTAAATATTTAAAATGTGGTAAGTTTTTTTCGCTAGCATTTAATATGTAGCTTTGCAACGACGTATGACGTATAGTATAATCCAATGATAAAACAGTCTAGCCTTTGTCTGTGCGTAGTGTGAGAGAAAAAAATGGAATTTATTTTCTGCGATAGAGATTAGTTTTAAAAAATCCCTCTGGATAAAAAATAATAATTTTTTATTCATATACTGCTTTATGCCATATGTGTTTTATGTAATGTTTTTTTTACTCTGGCATTTGGCATAAAAATGATTTTTTAATCGTTGTAATGCGTTAAAAGTTGAATGCTAATAGGACTGTTGGATAGTTCATTAGTTACATCTCTTTCGACTATACGATTATAATACTATTTCATTTGTTCCTACACTACCATTGCTAAAGTTATATTTTATTATTTTTTAGTTTTACTTTGGTTGACTGATTTATCTCATAATTTTTGCAGTTGCATTTGCAGAGTCAGAGAGTTATTGAGGTTGATGTGAAGCAGAATGTCCGTATGAATTATTGTGTGACCTACATTTCCTATTTTTTCCTCTGTAATCACGTTACATTACGTTCTTTAGTACTTAAACTTTGCGTACCATCTCTCTTGACAAAGTAACTTACTTGTAAATAACTTCATTTCTATAGTGCAGTACGGACGGACTTGCAGTAATATTTACATTTTACTTTTTATCATTGTATAGTTAACTTTTTTACACACTTTGTTCCCATCATAGAATACAATAGAGTATGGTCAAAAAGTAAACTGTTCATAAATTGGTAGGATTTAATTGATGTTGAAAAAAAAAGATGTTAATGCTTGCAAGTTATGGAAATATTGTAGACACAGCAGTAGTTAATCCTTATAATTGGTTTAGACTTTACTTCAGTATGCCCACTTCGCCGACTGCTTGGATTTTGTTTTATTAGTTTCCAATTATAATTTCCAATATTGAATCCATTGAATGAAAGGATTGTGTAGGCATATTACCTCCTCTGTGCCTGCCTACCTACTTGCTTGATGTAAATCGCTAAATCCAAGGCTCAGAAGTCAGAATTATAGATGATGAAAATTTTCTGCTTGTATGATTGTAAGGCTTCTTGTAAATACAAAAAAATAGAAATCATATCTTGGGATGATATGATCACCTGCGTAGACTAAAGTACGTCTGAAACAAAATCTGCTCCGTGACTTGTAAGCACAGCAATCGCCTTCAGAATTTGAGAAGGGAGAAAGACTTTCATGATTTTTCTTTGTAATAATCTCAGCGAAACAGAGAATTCTCAACTCGTCAGCTGTTTATTTCATGCATAGGATCTAGCTATCGTATAAAATAATAACAATAAATATAGATATCATATATATTATATTTTCATTTTGAACTTAAGCGAGTTAATTAATGATGATACTTCTACGGTTTAAACAGTGCGTGGTATATCGAGGCTTATTAGATACGACAAAATACAATGATATATTATGCATTTCTTAATTTTTTAAGAAAGTCTGATGCAATGGCATCTGCGTATCATAATTCATAATGACACAACGATATTCAAAATTTACTATTTGGATTTGGCCCTTTAGATTAAGAGGTGGTGCCAATACTGCCAATACAGGCAATCACTCTACTATACCTCAAATTACAACTTATCTCCAACAATTATTTACCTTGTGGTATATTATAAGATTGTAAAATAATAGTTTCGATTGCAACATTTTATTTTGATGCAAATGTCTAATTCCATTCAATTTCCAAGAGTCTCAAAGTCTCCTTATGTTCAATTTAAACCTCTTGCTTGCTGAGTAAAATACTCAGCAAGAATAGTATTAAAGCTATTAGATGAAATAAATATTTAATCTTAGTATCTTGAGAATAGGGTTTGCATCCGACTTATAAATTATCATTGCAATTTGCTTTTTTATGATTCAAGATTGTTATTTATTTGTACATTCTCATATTCTCATCCAACTAACGTACATAGTACATCATCATCATACATTAATTATAATCATGCATAGTTAGTTAGTTGTATGAATGTCTTGCTTATATGTAATGGTAAAAGATCTAATATTGATTTTGTTTATTCGCATAGAAATAAGGATGAAATTGTTTACAAAATGATTGCACAACTCTCAATATACAGCGTAGCTTTTTTAGTTTTATGCATGTTACTAGACTAGCAGATTTTCGCAAAAATATGCTATCCATTTTACTTAAGTCAGGCAAATTATATGGTGTGAATTAGAATAAATTAAAAAGTCAATATAGTTTACTTTGGATCTCATGAATCAATTTAAAAAATATATAGGGTTTCAAAACAATTACTAAAAATGGTAACTTGATAGCTTTTTGAAACTGTGATAATGAGTTATGTATTGTATCTTTTGAGTGTTTAGTTGTTGCCAGTGTAGTTGTTTTTATAACCTTTAATTTAAATGTCACATATTGAATTTCTACCCCTAACTAATGAGAATTGTTTGTGGGTTATTTCTTGTTTTCCTATAAAATCAGTAGTCAGTAAGAAATATTCACAATATCGCATCACAGCTCTTACGTTGCGTCATGTTTCCGTCGTTAGAGATTACGTGAAAAAATTTGTTACCTACTGTTGTAGCCATAATATGATATGACACCTATTGAAACGCTTCCGTGACCTAAAGAGTTGGTAGGTATGTATAATATATGTGCGTAGGTTTATTAAATCGGATTCTCAGTTATGAGATCAAAATCTAAGGGTTTTCTTACAGACGCTTTGCCTTATTTTTTTATTTCTATCTTGTGAGTGACTACAACTATTTACTCTTAAGAGTTTGTGATGCAACACTTTATGATATTACGTTTTCAACTGAACTTTGAATTCTTCGGAGAATCGATAGTTGTAATAAGGTTATGAATATTGTCATTATTATTTATAAGCTGAATAAGCTGGGTGGGACAAATAGAATTTATAATATAATTAATTGCTTTTATTATCTGTATGTAAGCTGTATATCTAAACGACAGCCTTTTTTTCAATAGCTCCCTACGAAGGAGGAATTTGGAAGGTGCGGGTCCATCTCCCGGAGCACTACCCCTTCAAATCTCCGTCAATTGGATTCATGAACAAGGTGTACCATCCTAATATCGACGAAATCTCCGGAACCGTATGCCTTGACGTTATCAATCAAGCGTGGACCGCTTTGTATGGTGAGTTATCGCTTAATACTTCCTATAGCTTTTAAGATTGCCTGTGATAGAAAATGGATATACATTCAAATATATAAAAGTGTAACTGAAGCTCTCTAGGCAGATAGACAAAATATGTGTTTTCAAATTTAAAAAATACATGAAGAACTCAATTTTTAAGAAACAGCAGCTGACATTTTCTTTCTATTTAAAACGGACGTTGGTTGACCTTTCTTTCCTAAAGATAAGAGGGTACTCTAATTATATAAAACATGTTTCTGGTGTGATACTTCAAATTCCTCAAACAATAGTTACCGTTTTGTTAGTAAAAATCAACCTAAGCAAAAGTAAAGTTTAGCTAGCAGTTAGCAGTAAGAATTTAATTTTTATGACAAGCACTAAAATTGGTACAAAATTCTAAACCGTAATTTTCTCCTAAAAGTGGATAAAATAAACAATATGGACACCAAAACCGTGCTTAGCGCTAATGTAATGATGTTTTCCTTTCAGATTTATCAAATATTTTTGAGTCATTTTTACCCCAACTGTTGACCTATCCAAATCCAATCGATCCGCTAAATGGTGACGCAGCTGCCATGTACCTTCACAAACCGGAAGAATACAAGAAAAAAGTCTCAGGTAATTGAAGAGAAAGTTAATAAAATGTGTGGCATGCAAATCGATGATATATTTTTATACGATTTTATTCGTCAGGTGTTAGAATCGGGCAGATCAGTTTTACTATCCGATACTAGTACAAGACAGGCATTATCTCTCCGGTTTTTCAACACATTTAAGAATTTACAATATCAACTTGTCTTTTTTTAAATTGCAGAGTATGTTCGTAAGTACGCGACAGAAGATGCATTGCGAGATCAGGAGATTAAAGAGACGACGGAAAAGTCAGCCCCTGTGAATAACTTGTCCTCAGGAAACAATTTGTCCTCGGATTCAGAAAGTTCGATGTCGGACTTTAGTGAAGACGAAGCACGGGACATGGAGCTATAGTAATTAAGGGACAAACCTATCAAATAGATATTTTAGTTTAGCTTCGAAACTAACTTAATTTCCTGTACAATTAATGAGTTATATACTATTAGTAAATAATCTGTGAATAATCTTTGAAGTAAATGAAATAGTTAGTCCTATAACATGAAATGGCCCATACAAACAAGAGATGAAATATGTGATGTGATTTTGAAAAGTTTCGTTTCTGAAAATGAGTACGTCTCGAATGTAATCCATGTTTGATGGTCGGCAGTGACTTTTCGCTGGAATGGAAAGAATAAAATTTATAAATATACCGATAATTTAAGTAATCTGGGAATCAAATTAAAAAGCGTTAAAAATAATTTTAATGAGCTATTATAGTCGTTTATTACGCAAAAAATTAAATTAAATCACAGTCAGTTATCGACTTAAAAATTTGAATGTGTCAACAAACTATCGAAAAATCCGTGAAGTTGAGCTAGTTTTTTCCGAATTTCTAAAGATTATTGGATTTAATAATTACGATTTGAAAAATTAAAAGCAACACAATCGATGTACTACTCTGGTCTGCAATATATTAATTGTTAAAATAGGAACTTCAAATAGTAGAATCAGGAATATTGGAATGACAAGCCATGCCAAGAGCAAATAAAAATATAAAGTAAGCATATGCCAGCGTCGTCTATACAGCAGCGTCAGCATCGAAAGAAATAGCACGGGCATTAAGACGGAGTGTACATAATGAATGTAAATTATAAAGTAACTATTAAAACGTAATATAAAAATACTATATGAAAAAGCAGCGAGTGAACGCTTGTAATGTTCTTGAGCTCTCGAGTAGCAAACAAAAGTGTGTTTATTATTATTAGAAAGTATGAAAACGTTATAGAGAAACGATTTTTTGATTGAATATTATACCTTAATTATTTTAAATACAAAATGTCTAATAAGGAATGTTTCCTACTTCATGATAATATTGTTTTGTGCTTGGATTTATTATATTGTTTACTATTGTGTAATAATAATGATCGTCATAATTATTCACTACAAATACAACTACTACTTTACATAATGCTATTGCGTACTATATTTACTGCTGTGTACGACAATTTTCCTTTTTTTATGTATCTGTATCAGGAGTTTTCTTCCTTTCTTTCACATAAAGAAATCCTTTTGTCCTCCGACTCCTGTTTTATTAATCTTTAATAATTTAATGAAATATTACTGTTGCTATTGATGAACTATCATCAGAAATAAAATAAAATAGCAATTAAATAAGATAACGTATCTTTTTATTGCGTTCCCATTTTAGATTATAGATGTGATGGGTTATTTGCAGAACTCAAACAAAATGTATCTATCGTTCTCTAAAATTGAGTTGCAAATAAAGAGAAATTTATTGAAATGAACAGTCTCAATTTTATTTTTAAGACGTAAATTAACAAAACTCCAATAAGTTTGACTAAACTAAAGTTATGCTAAAATTATAAAATTATAATTTTAAAATGCTACGTCATAACAGAGAACTTGAAGGTGACAATTATATATCTAGAGAGACTAGAAAGAAATATAATGTTCGATTTCTATTTTACTCACTCCTCACTCGCTTCATATCAATCTCTTCACTAACATATTATATTGACTGACTATTGACTATAACATAAATCTACACAAATACATTTGAAACAACCGTAACATTTTGAAGATTTGAAGTAGTGTCAAGCGTTGTAACTTAGAAGTTAGAACACATTATTGATCTATCTTGCATCAGGAAGTGTTCAAAGCGGCGGCAGTACGATCTATTATAGGAAAATGTAATTCGGTTTCTCGAAACGTTGGAGGAATTAGACCTATTTTATCCAATGCATCAGCCCATATTATCTTAGCGCTGCCTAAGCAAACATCTTTCTGGTAAAACACTGCCTGCTGACCAGGAGTAATGGCTCGAGTTGGAATGGACAGCCATACTTTGGTAATATTATCACTAACTTTAAATAACTTGGCTGGGATGGTCCATTCCTTGTGTTGAAATTTAAACATACAATGATAGGGCGTGTCAAAAGAGTAATCCGGAATATCACAAATCCAATGTGGAGTTGACGTAAGAAGTGTACTGCTATAAAGGGTAGGGTGGTCGTGGCCAGAAACGGCATAAATGGTTTGTGATTTTGGATCTCTACCTGCTACATAGTATGCATGAGGTGACCCAGATATTCTGCATCGTTGACCTATCGTCCACTGATGAACTCCTTTATGATCTCCAATAACTTTTCCAGTATCAACATGAATGAATTGGCCAGGTTTATTACTCAAGTATTCTGCGATAAAATGAGAGAACGTCCGATCGCCAATGAAGCAGATACCTACTGAGTCTTTTTTCTTCGAGATTGTTTCCATTCCCATATCTTTGGCTAATCTTCTCACATGCATTTTATAAAGTTTTCCAAGAGGAAACATAGTCCGACGAAGAGGGTCTTGATGAACACTGCATAAAAATAGTGTCTGATCTTTCCTAGGATCCACGGCTCTTTTAAGTTTTACATTCCTTCCTGGCTCATAGTTTTCTAAAAATGGTCCAAATGTAGTCTGAGCATAGTGGCCTGTTGCAACTGCGTCTGCTCCCAAATAATCACGAGCATATCGGTAAAAGGAACCAAATTTAAGGTACCGATTGCAAAGTACATCTGGGTTCGGTGTCATCCCAGCTTCGTAGTCGATAAGCAACTTGGAAAATACTTCGTTCCAATATTCCTTTACAAAAGATACTTGAGTAAACGGAATCCCTAAATGACGACACACAGACCTTGCATCTTCCAGGTCACCCTCTCGCTTAAGTTGGCAAGTTCCATCTTCATCTTGCTCATCCCAATTTTCCATATATGCCCCTATCACTTCGAATCCTTTTCTTTGAAGTAGTCCTGCTGCCACAGCACTATCAACTCCTCCCGACATTCCACATACGACTCTCTTGATGCCTTGCAACATATTGACTTTCTGAAACCAACAAAAGTGAATAGTTTTTAAGTTTATTAGTTCATCGTTTATACATTATAGTTTATAAATAAATCAGCTATTTTAATGGCACTATCAACTATTCCGTTCCAAATCTAAAAATGTGTTTAAAATGTTTTGGTCTATTTTAAGTTAACTGATTATGAATTTTACAAATTAAGATTAAGGGGTCTTAATGTGTAATGGGGACTAGGGACATTCTAGACTTACTTCAATAGTCCCAGTTTATCCTAACGGTAAGTCTCTGAACCTGAACGTTAACATTGCTCTGTAATAAACGTTATATAGAGTATATAGGCACAGCAAAATTCGCGAATCGTCGTATGTTCATTTCCTAATATGTAATAGTTTCTTGTGTGTGTGTCCATTTTTGTACATTCTTGATTCTATGTTACAAAACACAAAAAATGCGTTTATGCACATATGTCGAAAGGTCGGAACAATTAAAATATCAGTCGATCATTTTTCTCTTCGCTATATTATCAGTATTATCACGTCCACTTAATACATAATAATCATTTTTAGGATGGTCACTCTTATTCATAATATATTACAATACAATGCAATGAATGCAATGCAATGGCATGGGCGATTAATTTTGAATTTTGATCTTGGTTTTGAATTGAATTTGTTCCCAACTCAACTCCAGGCAGATTAGGCAGATATCTGGTATGAGCTAAAAGCTAAAATATAATATTCGCGGGATGAATTTGCAAGATGGAATGGAATACAGTACAACCCGA
>JAQFZZ010000363.1:0-20176 GCA_034696405.1 Isotoma caerulea
CCAGTTTTTGAATTCCAGTTCCAGAATTTGATGGTAGGCCAAACAAGTGAGTTTTAGTTGAAACATTATACGTCAGGAACAAGTACAATCTCGTTCGTGCCTTAATCTCGTCATTATTGTTTCGATGGATCGTAATTCAAGATTAGAAGTGTGAATAGCATTACTGAATTCTTGTCTTTGACTTGCCATTTGTCTGTTCCTTTGGCTTTCCTGATTCCAATCCTCCCCTAAACTCATATCACGTTTACAAATTAAACTTTAATTTTTAAGTAAATCCTATCTTTAAATCATTTGTATTAGAAAATACTAATAAGTATTTAAAAATACTACAACTCTTACAAGCTTTATCTCCACCAAGGACGAGTGGAATCCATACGCAGATGATGGTGAAGACCCAGAACAGCGTGCGTGATTTGAGACTTGTTGGTTTCATTTTGAAGTATACCACTTAAGGTAGTAATTTCAATAATTTGCGTATTGGTTAAGCTCTCTTGTAAGGAGTGAAATATTTTAATGGCCAGTTCAAAGTTGCTAAATGTTGATTCAGGAAGTAATAGCAGTGTTTTGGGTTATTTAACTCTAGTTCAGGAGAAAAGGCCATAAGACCGTGCATAAGTTGTAGCCCGGCATTGTTTGTTGTAAATTGGATGGATTTTTACACCACGAGAATCAATAGGCAATGCGAAAAATTGTGGCAAATATTTTCTGTTTTCGTTTTCTGTAAAGATGAGGGTTTTTTCTTTTCTCGGCTAGTTTATTTATTTTCCGGGGTGCTATTATTTGTTACTTTATAAATCCCCAAATTTATTATTGTCAATAGGATAAAAAAGAGCGGAGTAAACCATTTATAACCATTAAGTATGATTGGAAATAATTTTGTCACTTTTGAATCGAATCTGTAACCTTTGAATTCATATTCAATCGCTGGAATCGATATTCAATAGTTTCAATCAATTTAAATCACTGAAATAGATTTTCAATAAAATAAAAATTTCTATAATTGAAGCTAAGCGACATAGATATTATTTCTATCAATAGCAGAAGAAGGGTTTGAGTAAAAACATTAGAAGCTTTTCAAGGTATTTTAATTTATATTAATTGTAATTTTTTAATAAACTCAATTACACAATTGTGTATTTGGTACTGGAACTTAGTATAAATTAAACCTGTTTACTTTACGAATGTTTTATTTTCATAGAACTCCTGAAAGCTCGATGAACGTGTTTTTACCTCAAACATCGCAAAAATGACAATCTGAAAGTAGTTTATAAAGTTTGAGGTCCTATCTATATTGATTCCTTTTTTAATTACAACTTTTACAAAATTTTTTAAAAAATTATTTTTTTGTTTTGGCCTTTTTTCTTCAGTCATTTAGATTTAAAATATCAGCCAAAACTATTGTAATTTTAATAGTAAGATTTATAAAGCGTTTCTTCTTTAAAAGAGCTGAAGTTTTCTCTACGAGTGAAACCAGCGTTTGAACGCTGTGCGAAATTACCTTTATTAGGTAGTACAACACTTTCTCGCCCTTCATGCTGTCTCTCTTGTTTTTCGTGAAAGCTTCCGAGTATTTTGCGAAAAACAATGCGGAAATCTTCTGCTGGTATTTTTGGCCCAAAACCTTTTTGTATCTGCACAAAAAAATTAAAATATTAGTCATTTTGTTGTGAACCAAACAAAAGATTCACGAAAAATTCAAGTAAATGATTACAAACATTTTGTAATCATTTAATTTTTTGATTTAATCACAAAACCAACATTTTTGAGAGTAAATTGCTTCAATATCTTTTCTTCATATGGACAACGGAAGAACCTTGTGATAGGCATTTTCTTTGATTCAAACAATAGATGACCAGTCTCGTTAACATTTTCAACTGTAAGAAAGTCCATCATTCGTTTTACTTCCTCGGATTTAAGCTCGTTCTGATCTTCAATTTTTTGTCCCATGTGTGTATATCATGGGCCAAGTGACCCTCCACAACCAAGGTTTCGTATTTCACACTTTTTCGGCATTTTTCCCATCACAGTGGGAAAAACTGTGATAAATGGGAAAAATTTAATAAATGGGAAAAACTGTGATAAATGGGAAGTATTGTGAAAAACCTATCTACTTGTGTTATTCTTATTCAAAATATAATATACAGACACAGAAACAAATGTAGAGAATTGTATTTTATAATTCAAATTTTAAAAAGAACATGAAAATCTTATTTTCAATAATTTTGCTTGTCCATAAAATTACTAAATGTTTTATTTGAAATTTAATAAAAACTGTAAATTGCTATATTTAAAGCGTATAATTATAGTTTAAAGTAACAATAGCGTCTGTACAATCATAAATATTGTTGTTTTACAAAAAACCCAATTATCACAGTTCATCACAGTTTCACTCAAGTGGTTTAAACCAGTTTATCACACCGATTTATCCCACTGTGATTATCACATCCGAAACCCTGTCCACAACCTTCTGCTGAAGAGTGACTTCAGCAAGCCATGTCCTAAACGGGAGCCGGGCAAAATTTGAACTAAGCCCCAATGGAGGTCATTATAATGGAGAAACAAAGAATGGACAAAAAACGTAATGTACATTAAAAAGACAGACATTGTTAATGGTGGACATACCAATTTGAAGACAAAAACTATAATGGACACATCATATGAAAGATATAAACATGACTATATAGGGTGATTTTGTAAAAAGTTTAGGTGTTTTAAAATTTTTTTGCGAGATAAACTGCAGTTGGATTTTTAAACTTTACTTGGTTGGAAAGATAGACTTATGGAGTAGTTTAAGTATTTACACGATAACTTCTTCTGACTGACTTATGCGGGTCAGACCAAAATCCTATACACCTCCTTACACCTTCTAACAAATCCTTACATCTTCTTGCAAATCCTAACAAATGCTTACAAATCCTTACCAATCCTTACATCTTACAAACTTTTACACCTTTTGGTTGTAAAGGATTCCCCAAACTATAGAAAGATTTTAAAATTTTAGTAACGTAAAAAATAAAAATGTCATAAATTAATATTAGCGTGTAATTGCTTTTAGTATAGCTGACTCGATTTCAAAAAGTTTGGATAGTATAAAAACTGAGACGTTGGATGTATTGTTGTTGCATAATCCACTATTCGCGTTAAAACTTTTCTGATGTTTGCAGCAGGGTTTTATCCCACCAGAAAGGTTTTGATATGATAACTCTTTTCCATTGGAGCAGATTAATTTAATCGTTAGTAATAAGCACAGTAATATCAATCGAACTGGGTAAAATTTATTCGGGGTCATCTGAACGCAGAAATGCATTAAGATGAATTAAACTAATTAAAAAAATTCATCATTATATAATGCTTGTTTTTGTTTTGTGTATTAATATTGGAATAGGTTAATTGTTGATGCTTTTTGAATTGGTATTTTATTTTAATTAAAAAATGTGTGCAAACATATCACTACTTAATGTTCCCATTGGTCATAGACGCAATTTATTACAAGGATTAAAATCAACGTTAATAAATTATGTTCAACTCAAAAACATTATTTTATAATGTTTGTTAATGAACTCCATCCTCCAGGATTACAATTATTTAATAAGTTTTCGGCATTGGAGGCCATGGTTTAATATTATTAATAACATTATTTGAATGTATCGTTTAATGTTACTTACTTTTCAATCTTCGCCGTCTGAGTTTTTCCTCGGGAAAGTACATTTTTTAAAGTTCGCTTGGATTTTACTTCCTTTTCTTGCATAACAGTCGCCAGTCTATTTGACTCTGGTGTTTTCAGCTGACTTTTTCAAAACCAACTTATTTGTTAACTTTTTGCTGGTTTCCTGTCCTGTGCACATTTTGTCCCAAACCTCGTTGGTTCTACCTTAGGTGGGAATACCTAGAAAATGTTGTGTATCCTCAAAAATATCATAAGACAATGCAACAGATAATTGCAAGCAAGAACAGGAAAAATAGTTTTAATTTGATGCAGACACATGAAAACTGGTTTTCTTTCAAGTTTATCTTACCAAAGCAAACATCATATAGGTTATTTTTTTCTGAACTCGGCTCTGCAAATTTAATAATTATAGATATAGGTATTTAAATTTACATTGTTTTATCATTACAAATCAACTTTAAATAAAACCTTTTAATTTATTTGTAGTATCGTAGGATCCCTGGAACTAAGATAACAGCTGGATGGAATAATACTTTATAGTGACTGTTTTTCAATGCTAGCATTTATTCATAGGTAGAACAGTTAAAGTACACAAACCTTAATAAAATATAGCCCAAGAACATCAATAAGTTTTAAGCTAAAGGATAAAGTTTTTCATTTGCACAGTCGACATAGAATAGGTTTAAGGTAAATTGGTTTAATTTTTGAATCTCTGTAGAATTATAGTGTCCTATTTCTTTAAAAAGAAAGAGGATATTAAAATGTTAACGTGAAATGTGAATTTTTGATAGATTAGTATTAGGATAATAATTTGGTGTCAACTTGGACGAATTAACCTCCTGATTCAGTTCAACTTGAAATATTTATTAAATGAGCTACATAGTAGACGAGAATTCTTTTTCCAAGAATAATATGAGATTTAGTGGTACAACTCCTACACAGGGCTGAATCAGACAATGAAAAACTGGTTTAGCTTCAGCCTCTGTCAGGTTATTATTTGCAAAGGGTTGGTTTGCATATATTCTTAAATTTATCTGCTATTACTATATACTACCGGGGTCATCAATTTAAATAATTTATAAAATAATATTTCCTTCACCATAGATTGTATTAGATGATGTATGCATCTATTCTCTTCTCTCTCAAAAATCATTCACCAATCCATAACATCAATTTACCCAATACAATTAATGACATTCATGTGAGTTTTCATAGTGTAGAATTTAAGACAGTTGAATTCATATCCAATACTTGTGTTTGTTATTAGAACCGTTTATAAATACAATAGATTGTTTCTTCGTCTAGAATTTACAAGCTGTACGAAAAATGTTTAAAAATTATTATAATTACAATTAGTGAAACATGTGTTTGATTTATTTTTGTTACATGAAGCAAGTTTACAAGTATAACTATTTGGAAGACTTTAATTTAACAGAATAATGGTTGATAAAATAAATATATTTATTTTGCCGTTCTTGAGTTATACTATATTTTTGAAACAAACCGTAACTGCTAGTGATCTTGTTGAGTTAAGAAAGTGTTGTGATCTTAAAACTAAAAACGAGCGGACAAATTGTAGCAGTTTCAATGAACACATTTATTATTTGCCATCTAAACTGTTTGTAAATACCAAAATTAAACAGTCAATTCCAATTAGGTATGCCAATTATCTTTTTATGAAGAGTTTTGTAAATAAACAAGGTACACTTGAGATTGAATTTTTTTAAAGATTGCAAGAAGCATTCCCCGAATGTGAAATATCAAGCCAGTTGTCTTTCAATCTTACTGAATTTGCAAACTCGATCAAAACGTGGGCTCCTGGACGGAACAATTTTACAGGTTTTAGCAGAGATGGGAAGTTTATTCATTTCAGCAACACCTATGATTCGGATGAATTTTGCATTTCTAGGTAATTTAAAATATTTGACAAATATACAATTAAATAAAACATATAAGGGTTTTTAATGTGCTTTTCGATTTAGTATTTCAGAAGAAGACATATCTATATCATTCTGCAATCAAACTTGTAGTCCGAAAAGGCCTTGCATACCACGTTGTTGTGGTTATGGATCTACCTTTCATTTCAGAGATGACAAATTAAAATGTGTCCCATCAGGTCAGACGGATTGGACACCAACGTATTATTCGAGTTTATTTAGTGACTTAAAAGTAACAGAAATGGAAGTAAGGGATCACGGGTTTCGCCCAATACTCTTTTATAACCATCCGGGTAAAAAACCTTCGTGGTGTGATCCAAACTTTGCAGTTCAAATGTCTTTGAAAAAACCAAACGAATTGACAAATCTTTATCGGCAAAAACCGTAAATCAAATATATAATCTTAATAGAAAAATAGTCTTTCGTGTAGAAATATAAATTGGCAAAATAATTTGCAGTTAATTGCCCGGGTGAAATACACCAAATTGTTTAACTGATAAAACATGCGGTTATTGTCCTTTTAGTTACAAAATTCTTCAAGATGGTTCAGTATGGGTGAAACTAGAACGACGGAAATGGGAATTGATGAGTGAAGGAACTTTCTGCATCGAAGGTGTCGTAAAGTTCCCTGGAGATAATAAAACAATCGAAGAAGGATACTCTGGGCTTGAGGAAGATAGCCTTTTGTTTGACTGTGATCCTCAAAGGATTGTTTTTGAAAATCAGTCTGGATCGGTAAAAAAAACTTTTTAAAAATTCGGTTTATGAGTTTAAGATTTTGAATGAAAAATTATAAATTGAAATTGCAATATCACAAAATGTAATAAATTTCATATTTTAGTTTAGCAATAATTAAATGTTCATTTTTGTTTTTTAGGCTTCTCATCTGTATGGAGTTATACTTTTAATTAGTTCAGTATTTTTGTTAATGACGGCTGCAGTTTTTATACTGTTAAGAGAAAAACAATCAGTGTACGGTTGGACTACTTTCTGCTATGTGGTTGCAATGACCCTAAATTATTACACGCTTGCTTTCAATCAATTCTCGTCACTCTTTATTTACAAGGGAGATAATACAGTCCAATCTTACTTCAACTTTTGTGCTGTTATGGGTAAAATTTAATACTAAAAACTAAACCAATTTATAATATTATATCTATTAAATATTTGCATATTTTCATTCAGGAATGTTTGGCCATTTTTCATTCCTGTCTGCATTTGTTTGGTTGACACTTGTCAACTTTGACATTTGGTGGAATTTCAGGTAGGTGTAAATACCAAAATTTAGAGGTTTTAGATGTTTTTTTAATTGTTTTTAATACATTTCAGAAATTTAAAACCTGGAAATATTAATCGGAAGTCACTAAAAAGATTATGGGTTTATTGTTGCATCGCTTTTATTATTCCAGCGGCGATTGTCGGTACTGGAATTATTTTAGATTTAATTTATAGGTAAGTTACTCCTTTCGAAATAATATTTGATTGATTCTTTGCGTAATTTTTAATATTAAAATAAGAAATGTATTGTTTTTCATTTATTATATCTAATAAATTTAGTCAGTATAGTTCTTTTGAAAGAGTTTTTTTAATTTTTGGTATTTTTTCAGTAACGATCCTTTTAGTGACGTAATTGTCCCTGACTATGGAAAGTTGAGATGTTACATGGAAAGCCAATTGGCCCCTTTACCCTATCTTTATGGACCTGTTGCAATTATGTTGGCTACAAATGTAGCTTGCTATTTTAGTACAGTCATTTCAATATACAAGGCAAAGAAATCAACAGATTTTGCGACTTCAAGTAGTAACAAAAACAAAAAGAGTGGAGAGTCGTAAGTAAAACTTATTGGGACTTTGGAACAAAAACTTTATTTGGTTTAAGAAATACAATTTAAATATGGTTTTCAGAGTAAAGCTTTTCGGAAAACTTTTATTTATCATGGGAATTCCATGGACTTGGGAAGTGGTTTCGTGGTCACTTGAAGGAAATCAGAATTATCTTCCATGGTATTTGAGAATTGGAGATATTCTAACTGCCTCACAGTCTTTACTTATATTCATCATCTTCGTTCTTAAGAAGAAGACGCTAAATTCTTTGACTGCGAAATATCCAAAACTAAGATGTATTATATGTTTTTTTGCTAATTAATTTATGACAGTGTAACCAATTCCTTTCAACAGACGGGACCTTAGTATTTTAAAAAGATAATTTAACAATTATGTTATATATTGGAATTGGGATAATTATAAATATTTTTTTCAGGTATTTCAAACTGTGTAACTTTTCCAAAGGGCACTCCAGAAATGTCAAAATGGAATACAAGAACTAAGAAACGGTTTGTGCGACTTTTTATGTGTGGCTTACTCAGAAACCCATCGTCAGCAGAAGTAACCGCATCCTCAACTGCAGTTTCGAACGACAGTGGCTCATGTGACGATAATGTTGATACGGGTAGCAAAGAAACAAAAACTACTGATTTAGAGAATAATATGAATATTCATAATAATGCTTAAGAAATTAAAAACAGAAATATTACATTTATTCACATTTTATACATAATTTTAAGTTTCGTTTAAACCAAAATTATAATTTCAAAGATGATTTCCGATTGTAAAGTGGGGTTAATTTGACTGTCTTAGAGAAATACGTTTATACTTTCGGTCACACCCGTGTCATTTTATATAATAGAAATAAATGTATAGTAATATACATCAAAATACATTAAAAATTATATTGTTAGACTAACATATCAACCATTACATTGTCACTGCAAAAATAGAAAAAATGCAAAAAAATTGAAATTTCGAAATCTTAATAAAGCAGTGAAATATACTGAATACACGAAAACTAGTCAAGATCATAATTTACAGTGTTTGGAACACAATCATTTTTATGCTGTTTAAATCCAGTTTCACAATGAAGTCCTCCACCATATGTCGAACTATATGGGCAAAAAGAACTTTTGTCAGGTACAATGCAAGTTGGTTCCATTTGAGAGTCTAGAAACAAAAATATTTCGCCGTTTTTGCAAGGACCTTGAGAATAAGTTCTGTAACATTTTCCTTTATGTTGAAACCAAAATGGCGAGCGGAAGGAGTTCTTAGGGTGGAAATACGTATCGAACACTTTCTGATCAATTGGGTCTGTGTGATCAGATTCATCTATGCATGGATTTGGAGTACAGACTCCAGCAAATTTTTTGTCATAAGTTAGCCATTCGCCTTCTCGACATGGACCCTGTGCAATAAACGGAATTCAGAATAATCAGCATTGCCTTACATTTTCATAAATTTTCAACGCAAGGCTAAACATTTATATTTACCTGGTGGTAAGCTAAATGGCATTCATTATCGACCACAGATCGGACTATTGGACTGTTGCGGTCAAGATTATTACAGGTTCCATATAAACAGGAGCATGCACCTACGTAAACAACGGTTCATTAATCATTTAGAATAATTCTTCATTGACATTTTTTCACTGTTAATTTTAATTCATGATTGTTTAATTGTACAGTTTTGTAAATTATTTACCAGAAAAACAGAATTTTTCAATCCTTAGTCAACTCCCAATTTATAGATTTAAAATATTTTTGGTGATACGCAAGGAAAGTTTATTTAATGATAAAACCATGCAGAAAGAGAAAGGTAAAAATTACCTAAATTTGAGGATGCATTTGGTTGCTTCCAAGTAGAGTATGAATTACAAGGACCGTTGCACTTAGAGGAATAATATTTTTTAGTTTTTGTATCGTACAAATTTACACCATCGGGATCGAAACTTTTAAATTGATCGCAAGAAATTGGCTTCCTGCAAAAAATTAAGAGAGCAAATATCAAAAAATAGAATACACCCTCTTAACGGTAGCTTTATTTTTATAAGGTAATTTAGTTGTGAAGTGAATTGACTAATTGTAAGACTTACAGTGCTTTAGGTGTGAAAACCTGGCATGTTGGCAGCCAATTTATCTCATCTGTGAGATATGCGGAAGAGCAGGTTTCCGGGGACGAACCACTCGTTTCACAACAAAGGCTACCTCTTACTTTACAGGAATTCGATTTGGAGTCAACGAAATAACGTTCATTTGTGGACTTATCATCTTCGGGGCACTTTCGTTTTTCACATTTGGGTGAATTTGTGATAGGGTCAAGGATCAGTAACTCCCCATTTTGGCATGGTCCCTTGTGATTTAAAAAACCGAGGAGTAATACAAAAAAATTATTGTAATGTTCATATGGATTTAAAAACATATAAACACCTTTACAAACAATCAAAACACCAGTTTAAAGAAAAGTATTCACGGTCAAAGGATCGAAAGTCAAAGGTGCTAACAAAAAAGGATCGAATGAAAAAGTTTCGAAGAAAAAAAAGGTTCGAAGGTCCAAAGGGTCTAGTTTGTATAATTTCCTCATTTATCTACTATTATCTAGATTTCTAGATATATGTATGTTAATACATTATTTCTGTCTTGGGCTGTTATGTTTTTTTCTCTCTCTCTCTGGCTTTTATGTTATTTTTCTTCTTTAGTATTATTTAATAGTGCAACAGGTATGGACAAGTTTGGAATTTCTTGGAGTACCACCCAGATGAGTGATAAAAATGGATTTATTTACGCCAGTTTTACATTCACAATCGCACAACTTCAAACGGTATTTCATATTGGAAGTGTGTGAATAAAAAAAGTGGTGGAAGGCTTTATTTAGATTCGACTGAGGCCCCGACAGTAACAGTAAAACATATTTTAGGAGAAATGTCAGCTATAGGCTAAGTTAGCTAATAATTATATTCTAATTCACGATGATTATTTTAGGTTACATAATATTGCTCACAATATGACTAAGCACAGAAAACCCAAAGCCACTTTATTGACTACAGATGACACAGTAACAGTCCCTGTAAATAGCGATACACAGGAAGAAGATATAGAAAACACTCAAATTGTTGCTTCAACCCAGACACAGTACGAAGATTGAAAAGGAACAGAAATTGATTGTTATTTAAAATTGTTAATACCTGGTATAAAAAATGTAATTAAAATTTGAGATGTTTTTATAAAAAAATTAGACCCTTTGGACCTTCGAACCTTTTTTTTCTTCGACGCTTTTTCATTCGACCCTTTTTTAGAACCTTTTGATTTTCGACGCTTCTCGTTTCGACCCTTTGACCGTACACCAAAAAAAGGGTACTATTGTTTAGCAAATTTAATATTTCGATAATTTAAATAAGCTAGCTTATAAATCAAAAATTTATTTTGGTATCGTCCTCAGTAAAGTTATATTGCTCCATCTTAAGAAATATTTTATGTATTTTATCGGCCTTTTAATTAAATAGAAATTTCCTTTAAATTAAAATTAATTTCTCTTAAAAAACAGATTCTGGCTTAAATATTCTAATTGTGAAATACAATTCCAGAATTCCTTCTTTTATGACAAACACTACCTAACAAATTCAATATTTGCTAGAGCGTCCGCAAAAGGAATTTTAAAACTTTTTCACCCCTTGGTTTTAAATAAAACGACAATTCCATATTTTTAAATTTCTACTTTAATACGGGAACTTTCTATTTATTTTTTGGGTCAGTTATAACTAAGTCATAAAATATTTTGTTCCTTCCCGATAAAATAATACACATCCCGATTGAATAATACTCAACTATATTTCAGTCAATATTTACTGGTTACCAACCTGGCTTAATAGTTTGTGGCATCGATTTGCAGAAGAGACGAAAGTATAATGATCAAACCCATCGAAGCAATACGGTCGAGTTTGATTTAATGGGTCCCAGGTATAAGTCCTTTTACCATCAGGGAAGAAGCAGTCACATTTGCATATCCCTTGTTTTGTACCTGACTCGATTGACAGTTTCATGCCATCAGGACAAGGCCCTTGAATACCCGTGAGATAACACTTTCCATCATTTCCATAATAAACCCAGGGCGCTACGGACTCATAAATGATTCCTTTCATTGATCTGCAAAGTTTAATTAAACCATACAGTAATAATATTTTTACAACGGCTATGAATCGTCAATTGAAATAGGAGTTTAAAATAATACTTCCGAATTTGTTACACATAAAAACCATTTAAAAAATTTTGACAAGTGTCAGTGTGGTATTTGAACAAAATTATTGAATAGAGGGAAGTAGCTCATTAAGCTAAAAACTCACTTTGGACAACCTGGAGCGCTGATAAGCCGATTTGGATCAGACTTTGTAAGGGTTTCATTATATTTGAAATCGATCTGTACTCCATTCTTTGGTACTTTATCCTTTTTAATATTTTGTGATTCCGTTTGTTCTTTACTTTTTTGAAATGCTACTTGCTCACCGTCATCATCCTCTTCTTCATCTATGTCAACTTCGTCTTCATCGTGATCTTCATCATGTTCATCGTCTTCTTCTTCTTCTTCATCTTCAATACTGGATGGTTTATGTGATAAAGCCTGTTGCCTTTTGTAACGAAATATTATGCTTTTGTCGTCTAAATTTTTATTCAAAATGTTTTTGGATAGAATTTTTGAAATCGGGTTGAAAACAACATCACCCTCTCGTACTGGTTCACTGGGTTTGCAAATCACTAAAGTTATGTAAGATAGGATAAAAATTGTAGCAAAAGATGGAAAATGCATTTTGCTTGAGTTAATTGTGCACTTAAACAATTTTAAAAGTATTGAAATTGCCAAAATCAAATATAACTCATCTGACTTCTACGATTGAGCAAAGACTGGAATAACTAAAATAACTGAATTGAATGGAGATAAAGGAGTAGTTTACTCTTAACCATGAACTTTGAGAAAGGGTTGGTTGTGCGTGAGTGTAAAACTATAATTAAAAGAGTTGGCAACTAGAACTGGACAAAAAAGTAGTAACTGATTGTATTGTACTGGAAACTGGTTTCGTTGGGGGAAAAATTGCTATAGTCAGACATAGAATTTTAGATTTTAATGAAGATTTGTATTATAATTTACTCCTTCATTCAGCACAAAGAACGAAAAGTTTAATATTGAAACGGATATAATAATTATATTAAAGAGTTTAATTGTTTGTTTGCATGCCAATCTAACCCGTCACGTAAAAATTCAAATATTTTTCAAAATGGTTAGAATATTAATAGGACAAAATATTTTGCATTAATTATCGAAATCTATTGAATTAGAAACTTGGCAGTATTTTTTTTTCGAAATATGACCATGTTATGTTAATCTATTCATTATAAAGAACCTTAGACAGAAGGATGGACAGACAGAGCACTCTCATAAAGCAGCTTTCGCTACTCAATATGAAAATAAAAAATCTCAAAGCAATAAAATAAAATCTTATATCTTAGGGACATTAGCTTAGTGAATGAAACTCATAATCGCACTTTCAATTTTTGCTAAATCTTTATATTTTTTTGAAGATATTTTTTGAAGTGACTTATGTGTGCTATGTTTTCCTTTATAAAATAATATTCTGTACATTATGAAACCAAACACCAAATTATTACCAAATACACTAACATTACATTAGCATTTGGTGTGGCCTAGAAAATTAAATAGGTCAAACATCTCGATTGGCCACACGCTTACTTATACAATGGCCGCACCTTTGAGCGGTACTGCAGTGTTCCGCTGCTTAATAGTAAACCATATCAAGTACAGGTGCAACCAAGTAGCAAAACCTGCACATTTTTGTTGTTTTGATTTGCAAAATTTCAAACAATACAACATTTTGAAACGATTTTTAGAATGCATGTAAATTTTAATTCGATCAAAACTCGTTAAAACCTATTGAAATATATAAAACTTGAAATTTGATCATTAAAGACTATTGACCTCATTTTCTGACCTTAAAGGTCATTCTAGAGGATAAATGCCCTCCCCCCATTTTGATCTACTCGTCAAGACCTATCCAAATATATAAATCTTGAAACATAAAAAATTCATACCAAAATCATATGTGTGACAAAAATATAAATACATGGTACATCCGCTTACCTTTCGTGGAAATCGTAATTAAGAATGGTATATAAAGCCAGAATTTGTAATCCAATATATACCACTCTTCAGAATTGAAGCCATCTAGTTGCACCCAGATTCGTATTAAAAACCAACAGGGCAAATGAATTCTCCAACCCTCTTTTTGATTTTTGTACTACATTTCTCGGGTTTTGTTATCTGTTCACCAACTAACCTAGCACTTGGGAATAGTAATTTGAGCAAAATTTTAAGTACATTACCCACTGCTAACACTCACAGGCCAAAAACATACAATGTTTTTCGCAACAAGAGGCATCATATACATTATGGAATAAACAGAAGTACTCAGCAACAACCACTGAAACCAGGTTCATTGCAAAAGGAGATTGTACAACAGTCGCACACTAACAGTTCATCCAAAATACAGTCCTGTCCCTACAATCAAATATTTCAAATGCATTTTAAACGCTGTGTCCCATATTATCAAGAATACAACCCACAATTCAGCACAACGGAACGTCCAACCACGCAACATACATATCCAACGACATTGAGACCGAGACCGTATCAAACGACAATGAGACCGTATCTAGCGACATTTATACCATCCCGAAAGTTTGACTGCCCCCCTCGGACTCAAATCTTTAGCACTTATCTCCAAAAGTGTATTCCACACCCTTTTTTGAGAATTCCATTGAACAATCAAAGGATAAATGAGATTGGGTAGTACGTGATATTTTGGATCAATTCCTGCTAATTTCTACCTTCTTTTATTTTATATCTCGGTTTTACGTATCTGGTAATTTTTTTAAAATTTATTTAATAAGCAGTTTTTCATGATGTGTCACTAGCTTTATTGGTATATTTGGCAGTACCTAATAAATATGAAAATTTGTCCGTAGAATACAATTAATATTAGTTGTAATTATAATTATAATGCAATTAGAATAGCAAAATAACAATGATTAAAATAAATTCCACATAAATGAGGAAATGACAAATTTCTTTATTTGTTTAACTCGAAAAGTCAATGCCGCCTTGGTAAGCACAACCGGTTTTGTGACTAAAATGACCTTTAGTTTTTTTACAATTTGCCTGAGAGAATAAATGTTTTGTTAAATTTCACAATTTTACCAATTTACTTTTGCATCATTTATCATAACAACTCAAATTTAACTGAAGCCATCGTTATAATGTTACAACAAGATTTATTCGTGCACAATAACCTTAGGCCGTGTATGAAATTCAAAAACCTTGCCAAAGTTCGTTTTATGTCGTAAAACCCACTTTTGAAGTTGATGATTGTATGAAAAATATGCCCTGACAGATATGCCTAGAACAAAAATGCCTAACGACAAATATTCCTACGACAAAAATGCCTAACGACAAATATTCCTACGACAAATATGCCTACGACAAATATGCCTACGACAAATATGCCTACAACAAATATGCCTACGACAAATATGCCTACAACAAATATGCCTACGACAAATATGCCTACGACAAATATGCCTACGACAATATGCCTACAACAAATATGCCTACGACAAATAAGCCTCATTAAAAAATGTTTTAAATGTGAAAACTAAAAATATTTTTCAAAATCTAATCAAATTTAGTAATTTATATAATCTTTGAACGGTTGGACGACCTAGTCATATTATGTAAAAACCATAAATCTTCATTTGGATGAGAATTTGATGTTTCGTTTTTAAGTTGATTAAAGTTTGTTATTAAAGTTTGATTTTTGCAATAAATATTTGAAAAATTTGACCGTCTTAAAACATTTTTTAATAAGGCATATTTGAGGTAGGCATATTTGTTATGATGTGTGACTTTAGTGATGACATCACTCAAGTGTGTAAGCAAGCCATCAAGACTATTTTTTTGTTTAAGCTGCTGCAGTTATAAAAAATAGTGAGTAAAACAGTAATGATTACAAGCGTGAATAATTGTAAAATTAAAAATGCTTTGCTAAGGGATGAAATAATTTAAAATCACTTTATATCGCACTGTAAGGTCGGTATTATGAGAATAAATAAATAAAACACCAATGACAAATATTTTCACTCAAAAGCCACGCGTTTTCATCTAATTCTTCATCGGGGTTAATAGGATGTTTAGCGATTTTTAGTGTAATAATTAATTTGTGTCTCGATTCAGTTATTTTGTAAATTTTTGTATACATTTATCAGATGATTTCATTGCAGTGCAGGTTTCAATGTTGCAGGCATAAATGCTAATCAGTCCGTACGTAATACTTCCTAGGCAGTATTAAATATCATAAAAATTGATAGGATATTCGTATTACTGCCTAGGCCGTATTAAATAATAACTTGGGCATAATTAATACACCCTATGCTTTAGCAATAATATTTGAAACAGGGCCTTAACGGACTTGTGACCTTAAAAGTCACTTAAATAATAAAATCGAAAGATACAACAAAAGAATTAATTATAAAAAGAGTATCGAAATTTTATTATTTAAAATTTGATTTATGAACAACCCCAATGTCACCATGTATTGTGAAGTTGACTCAAGTATTCTACTTGTCGACTTCCTCCAATCTAGTCCAAAGACCAACTGCCTGCACTAACAATAAGGCATTACACCATTATTTATACATAATATTTTAACATTAAGTTGAATGCCGGATTTACATTGAGGACTTAAGTTAACATTTACATGTAAACAGATTTAAGTCATTTCAGGTAGTTATTAGATTAATTAAAGTAAGGTACAACTGACACTACCAAAGATTAAACTTACGGTCTCTTCACGGTACACGTTATACTTACGGCACATAAAAGTGACATAAACTTGTAATTAAGGTAAAAGAGATGATTTGCATTTTTGAATCTTAAACTACCTTAACTTTATTTCTATTATTACTTCCATTAATGATCTTGAGCAAAGCCCATTTACAAGTTAGTGATCTGTGTTTTTTCTTGTTGTTTTTGTTTTTTTCAAGTGGATTTATTCAAGCAGAAACCCTGAAGCGAATGGTCAGATTTGATTAAAAAGAAAGTCATATTTGCAAATCCCTTCATAAGAACCAGATTGAGTAGATAGTTTCATTTCATTCGGACAAGTTCATTGCATTCCTGTTAGATAACATTTTTTGTCATTTCCGTAATACACCCATGGTTGTTCTTTGTACTACTGAATTTGAATCCCGGAAAAAAACGTAAGAAGAAAACGTAACAGAAGAAAACGTAAGAAAAAAAAGGAACGGAAGAAAAAGCAAGCGGAAAATAAATTAACGGTAGAAAAAAGTAAAGGAAAAAAGTATGCGGAAAAAAAGGAAAGGAAAAAAAGGTAAACTCAAAGATAAATCAATGCAGTAACTTAAAAATTCTGAAAAATTAAATTATTATATGGGCACTACTATTTTTATATAGACCATAGGTTAATTTTCATACAAGCTTATTCAACAGATATACTGATAAGCCGACTGAATTAAATTAACTTTTGGAAATAATTAATCCTTATCTTTAAATTGTAAATTAATAAATTTTAGTAAAATATGGAATGTGGAAGATCAAGAATCTGAAGACTCATTGTGATTTGATTTGTCTCAAATACAATGTTACAAGGCATCCTGATTTTATGTTATGTGTGTATGTATGGCATATATTGACTGTTAAACTTTGACTCAACGGCTGTATGCTGTATTGAAATTTGTGTTATTTCTCAATTTTACACAATTAAAAAAAAATATTTTCAAAATTGTATAAATGATAATGCAACATGTCTACTGCATTGATTTATATTAGAGTTTACTTTTTTCCCTTTCTTTTTTCTACCCTTCCTTTATTTTCCGCTTACTTTATCTTCCGTTACTTTTTCTTCCGTTCCTTTTTCTTCCTTACTTTTTCTTCCGGTTACCCTGAATTTAGTGTGGCGTTTTTCGCTGATCTATAAAATGTGCTAAAACAATAACCCCATTTGCTAGATAAATTTTAATAGAGTCTAAATAGGGTTCGGATTACATGCGCTTACAATCGCAAAACATGTGCGCAAATATGCACTAAAAATTCCTAAAATATGCACTTAAATATTCATTAAAATTGATTTATCTAGTATATTCTACTGATTAGCATTGAAAGAAATATTGATTAATTTTATTAATTATTTAGCTTCATGTCTGTATTGTATTGCTACGAGGATAATTTTTATTGAATTTAAAAAACCTTGAAGACTTACTCAGGGGAATCAGCGCTGCTAATCAGACGCGTCGGATCTCCTTCGCAAACAGTCTCACTGTTGGTAGAAAAATAATGAGTATCCCATTGTTGAATATGTAATTGTTGTTATTTTATTGTCGGACCAAATCTTTATAACCCGTCCGATCTTGTTTATTTGTCTCTATTGCATGTGGTAAATAGAGTTTGTGTTTGTTATTGGAATTGGTTAACTCGCTGATAGTACTTGCGTTTATATTGCCAGTATTGTCAATTTTCAGTATATGTGGAAAACATTTTATCAACAATTAAGTGCCAACTATAAGAAAAGAAAATTTGCGTTAAAACGACCATTTCGGATATTTTTAAATACAAAAATATTTATTTAATCACAAGTGATAGTATCATTATCGTAAGAAAATGGTTTATCAAGTGGTGAAGACCGAACTTGAACTTTAAATCTAAAAGTCAAAAGAAAGTAAAAGAAGACAAAAAACAAGCTGAAGGTCAGTTTACAAAGATTATTTCATAACATTGACTAAAACTGGTTTTAATTAAAAAACCGGTGGATTCTTTTCTATTATATATCATGTTTACCATTATCAATTGTATTTACATTTTGTAGCAGAGGTTTCGGATACTTGTTTTGTTCCAAGTAAATAGTACACGATTCAAGAGAATTATGAATGTTTTATAAAATATGATAAAACTTACACAGGTTTGAAAAACAGTTTCCTTAACTTAATGTGAATAAAAACACCAAGTAGCGATATAATCAATATATATTAAATAATTTTATAACGGTTGCTGTGGCGGGACGGATTAGCCACCAGTAGAACAGCCTGCCAACAGTGAGAACAGCTGAACAGTGAGAACAGCAGAACAGTGAACAGCTGAATATCCAGAATAGGCAAGACATACAAGACAGACAGAACAGGTGAACAACCAGAATAGCTGAACAGCCAGAGTAAGTTAAATAGTCAGAATAGGTAGAACAGCCAAGTGTAGACAAACAGCCAGAAGAGGCAAAAAGCCAGAAGAGGCAAAAAGCCAGAAGAGTCAAACAGTCAAGACAAGTCAAACAGCCAGAGTAGGCAAACAGGCACCGAGCCAAAGCGACTCAATTGTTGACTTACAACCCAGCTGTAAGTTTTTAAATCTAAATAGGGTTAAGTTTTAAATTAATAGGTTTTTCTAAATCTCAAAGCAATAAAATAAAATTATGCAATAAAATCAGTTACGAAAAAAAATGTAAAAATGGTGAGTAAATAACAGCGCTTAGTTGTACGGTTCTAGATATTGTTGCCTACACATTTAAACAATTACCACAAAAGTTTTGATCTCATAAATATTCAACTTGGCAAAATTAAAACATCCTTTTGTGTTTAAGTAACAAAACTGGAGTAATTATCAAATTGGTGATAGGAGACTTCATAGTCTATTTCTAGTACACTTTACATAGCTATTTATTGCGATAGTTAAAGATTCACAAATTTCGAACTCAATATAATAATATTCTTAATAAATTCACTAAATTTGGAATTGTGATATTAATATTCGAAATCAAAATCAAAATCTGCACTGGGAAAGACACAATCATTACCATGTTGGATATAATCCTCATCACACTTAAGATCAATTGCAAAAGTAGTACTTTTGGGGCATGTATAGACCTCCAATTCAGGATTAATGCAAGAAAGACGAATCTCGGAATGGAAAAACATTGCAATTTCACCAGTTTTACACGGACCTTGCGTATACGTCCTGTAGCACTTCCCTTTATATAAAAACCAAAATGGGGGGCGAATAATTGCCCCAGGTATGAAATACATTTCGTATATTTTTTGATCAATGATGGCACTGTTGTCCACTTCACCCAAACATGGGTTTGGACGACAAATACCTGTCCCGTTTCGATCAGGGACTAACCACTCTCCTAAGCTACAAGGGCCCTTTAAAATTAAAAAAATAACACAGTATTATTTAATAAAAACTTTAATTTTAATAGTTTTGTCAAAACATTGTGATCTACCTGATCAAAGGCAAGATGGCATTCATCGTCCAAATTAAACCGGACAATGGGGCTGTTACGGGCTTTATTTACATTGCTGCATCTGCCAAATAAACAGGAGCACATTCCTACAACCAAAATGAGGAATATTGATGTTTTGTCCAAAATATTACTACACGTTCTTACAACTGTAAAATGCTTATTTTTTACAAAATGTACAATTCTTTATTTTATATAAGGTATATTGAGAGCTGATTTAAAATATAGAGTAGTTTGAATAACAAAGGAAAGAGAATTTGTTGTGTTGGGATAAGTTAAAGCGTTGTTACAACATCCAGTATAACTAGGGTTGTGCCAATGTCATGTCACGGATTTATGTGGCGGACATGTCATATTTGTCATATATGTCATTTTATT
>JAQFZZ010000364.1:0-20170 GCA_034696405.1 Isotoma caerulea
GACATATGTGAAACGCCATATGGTCACAATAAGGGCCGTACATAAATAATAATCCAATGAAGTCGATCCGTCTTACATTAGTTAAGATGTAAATTGCTTTGATGGAAATGGAATTGTTGTATCGTACTAATTGGGATTGATTGAGTCGAAGTCGATGGGTGCAAATGCGGAATAAAAGAATAGGGAAAAGGTCAATTTAAAATAATAATTAAGTGTTATTGAGACAAAGAAACGATTATTTGATTTTACACAACTAAGAGAGAAAACATGAGAGAAGCTTATTGTTTGAAAGATGCGAAGGCAATGAATAAATTTTGCTTAAAAACAAGGAATATAACAAAAATTACAAATGTCTGATGGTACACGAGAAATATCACACAAACAAAGAAAATACATGAGTGTCATAAACATGAATTTACATGAACTTTAAAACTAAAGATGAAACTGTACATGACGTTTTATAAATTATGCCTAGAATTGATTATTCATGAAATTAAATTAAATAACAGATCAAACAGGTATATTTTAAAATAGATTCATAGAGAGGCTTTACTAACATGAACTTGTAAACTAACCAACTAGATTAGAGCCTACATTAAATAGGAAACATTTTATTTTATGAAAAAATTATAAGTATATAATGCTCTTTCAGTAAACCAGCGTGTCTCTTAGAAAGTTAACTTTGAAAAAATTGATAAATCTATTTATCACAAATCCACTAAACTGTATAGAACGAACGACAAACAGATCGAATGATTTTTTTTTGCTGTCATGGCATGTCATGTTAGATAGCTTTTATTGAAAATTTAATGCACACTATTGATTCAAAAAGTTTCCGAATTATCAAATACATTAAAATTAAAAATGGTACCAGAATAGAATTCCACGAATGATAGTATAAGTTTTATGTGATTTCCAATTTAATGGACTCCAATATTTCCGTTAAGGGTGTAAAACGGGATGAAGAGGGCGCAGGAAATCCTTCCAGAATGTACGCACGAGTTCCAGTCCGCACGGCACACAAACCAGATGCTTCAATGGTTGAATTTGAATTTGAATTTATTCATCAGTTTTAAGCGGCAACTTTCGTCGAAATGCTTACATCGTCATGAATTATATTATATATATGAATTGATTTGACCTTTAACAACATTTTTAATACTGTAATGGAGAAATAGTTATAATAATGAGACTTTACAACTGATAAGTCGTTTGGATTTAAAAAGAAATTAACTCTGGTTAAAAACGAATTAATTGGTCTGGTCTTCATCAAGAACATCGTGGAAGGTTTATTTGTAAACGCGCTTATGATTTCTGAACTCATTGTTCATCCGGTCGACAATTGCAGGGATAGCTGATTTTTTAAATCGGGTTGTTTTACAGTGCACTAGCATTAGTAAGTTTTGATTTCTTAAACGGTGGTCTATAATTTGTGTTGTACTCAGGCAGCATTTTTCGGTATTTTGTGGTTGTAATCAGCTGTATTCCGTAGTTCAGCAGGCCCGTTTGTCTTCTTCTTTTTAAATACTCGAGATCTAAATAACTTAAAGCATCGTCATAATCTTTTGTGTTGATTTTTAGCTTTTTACCAAGTATTATTTGAAGAGATCTACACTGTATGTGTTCGATTGCTTGCTCTTCGTCGATTGTAATTCCAGGGCTCCAGACGACAGATGCAAATTCGAATATAGATCTAACAAAACACCGGTAAATGTTGACAAGTTCGGTGTTTGAAAACCAAGTGATTTGAGTTTTCTTAAGTAGTTGATCTTCCAAGAAGCCTTAACATTTAGATGGGATACTTGGTGATGCCAAGTTATATCTGCATTAATGTAAACTCCAAGAAGATTGGCTACTTGTAACTTTGGTACCTCTTCCCCAATAAGATAGAATTTCCAATTGATACTTTTTCGTATGCCCCAACTAGCCCCGACTATGATCATGGTTGTCTTCTTTTCGTTCAGGTTTTGTTTAATTGATCTAGCGACAGTAGCAGTTGATTCCAAAATGTTTTTTGCTTCAGGTTCCTGGAAAACAGCTTCGGCAGTTGTGGCGTCATCAACGAACCCAAAGGCTTTGATGTTAGATGGGCTTATTTCCGCAAGCGCCTGGAGAAGAGGATAAAAAAAAGCATGAAGCAAAGACCTCCATTAAGGGTGCCTTGAGATAATCCATTATTCATACCCATGAATTTTGAGTAGACACCTTACGCTCGCACGCAGTTAAATACACTAGACAGACAAGTATGAAGGACGTTTTTGTGTTACAAGGAGGAGTTAATTTGGAATAATCCGAAGTGTTAGCATGTGTCATTCAGTTTGACCTCAATTCATGCAATTCAAACTTATTTATAAAAAATTTCGAAGCTTTGAGACTTTGACTATTTCTTCCTTCGGCTCTTTTGCCCCACTACTACGGAGCGGACTCCTACTATTTATGAATGGTTGAGACTTTAGCCTAAGGCTGTCTGGCTTTCAGTGGCGATCTTAGTGTTGTATGGACTTCTACCAGCGTGGACTGAATGCCCAGGGCTCAGGTTTTGTCCTCTACCCGGTGTTCTGAACGGAGAACTTCTGTATCGCACCCTGACCTCCACTTGGTAGCCCAAATCGATGGGGAATGGATTCATTTGTTCATTAATTGAAAATGTCAATGCGAGCTCTGAGTGAAGCTCCAAAAATATGTCACTCTATTACCTGTAGGTGCTCTACTAATTTATTTTTCATTTGAAACATGTAATAATTGGCCTAATAAAATAAGTCACTGTGGAACCTGCGGTCAACCCATTACTGATGGACTGCATTTCCTTGTTTGTGAGACATGTAAGAATGTTTAATACCGAAGGTAGACGTTTGGATGCATTTCACCTGTCTCAATTGCAGAATATGTATCTTTAAAAACAGGTTCCTGGACTTGTTCAAATTGCTAAACGGATAACAAAGAAACATCGTCGTTGCTTCAAATTTCCCTTATTATGACTTATTAACTTCTGCAGTTGTACAATTGCCAAAATACTCACAATTACTTGCCAAAGGATTGATATTCGGATACATCAACATAAATGGATTAGTGAGTAAATTCGATGAGATACAAAATCTTTTAATTAATGAAAGAGGCATAATGTGCTTTGGTGTAACAGAGACTAAACTATCTACCTCAAGAATGGTAATAAAGATAGTACGAGAGATCCAATTAAATGGACTCGACCGTTTTAGTTGAGGGTGTAAATCGGGATGAAGAATCTGCAGGATATTCTCCAAGAATATAATCTTGACTTCCAGTCCATATGCATATGGAACATGAACCTCTTGTTTCACTTATTAACGACACGTTCAACTTGATAACCGTGTTGGTCACTGGATCAAACTCTAAAGTGTCCTCAAACTCTTCATTTAGCGGAGATGAATAACCCCCAAAAATATATGCTTTATTTTGGACATCATCCCAAACGGCACTTAATATGCCTCTTCCAGGTGGTAAGTTTTTGTATTCTGTCAGGTTATTAGTCTTCTTGGTATATTCATAGGTGATATCTTGGAAAGTGTCGTTATATCCCCCAAAGCTGTAGATCGTATCTTTACCATCTCAAACGTATTGTATTGTACTAAAAAATGTTTTCACACTGATTCTACTATCCGAATCAGTGAAGTCTAGCCTCAAAACCCCACTTTGATCTGTGGCTTAGTCAGTAACAAAGTAATGGATTTCATTGGGGCCTGTCCACACACCACAGCCTTCTTCGATTCCCCCAAAATCACCAATCTTCTCTACTCTGTCTGTCGTGATGAAGTATTTGAAAATACCTGCCGCACTTCCATTCTCATACTCACTTCCTCCTAGAATGTAGATTAAATCTTGTCCAGCATAAACAGCTGAAGGGGAGACAATACCAATGGGTAGGGTAGTGGGTTATTGTTCCAAATGAAGAGACAGAGAGTGCCCAAGATTCACTACACTCATCAACCCCACAATTATGCAGATATTTTTTAGGAGGAAATAAAATCCTTTTATCGAAAATGAATATTTTGAATTCAAAGGGTTTAAAAATATGAATTTAAGTTGAGCTATCTAGGGACTCTGATTCATGAGGTGGAAAACAAATTGTTATATAAACTTTAAAAATTCTCTAGTCACAAAATGGATATTGCCTTGCTTATTCCCTAATCTCCGAAATAAACACATTGATTGAAAATTTTTATGTAACAAACACGTAAAAAACACCCACTTATATTCAATTAACCGTACATTTACAATTTTCTGATTAAGTAGCGTAAGCTGCTTTATGAAAATGGTATGTTTGTCTGTGGGTCTGTGTGTTGTCAATTTATCTCAAGAACAAATTTGTATATTGTCATCCGGTTTTTGCATTAGATTCAGTTGTTTTTAAGCACCTATGGTATTGAAATGTAGCGCACTACGACAAAGCGCCCAACGGCAAAGCGCCCTGGTCGCGCTTATGTGCGTGCCGGGGCGCAAGATTCATAAATAAAGTTATACATAATTTCATATCTAAAAAACGTCCGAAATTCAACAATTGTAACTGTTTTTGTGAATAAAGGTTGACAAGGTCACAAAAAGAGGTCAATGGTCACAAAAGGTCAAATTTCAAGTTTTATATGTTTCAATAGCTCGTAAATAGGAGATCGAAACGAGACAGGACACTAGAGTGAACAATGACCTATAAGGTCACAAAAGGTCAAAAAATGTCAAATCTCAAGTTTTTTGTTTTTCAATGGGTTTTCAATAGTCAATAGTAAATCCAAATAAAATGAAAGTTTTAAAATTACGTTTTTAAATGTTCTATTGTTTTAAAATGTTCTATTGAAATACAATTAAACGTTTTAATCGTATGGCTTTCGCCTCTTGGTTATACCTTGGTTTGATAGGGTTTATTTAACAATGCATCGTGCAATTTATCTCTCACGAGTTATTAAAATGTGTCATTGTCATATGTATATTATTATGATTATATCAAATATATGATCAGTATATGATCAAATATAATATCAGTATATGATTTGTTAAAAGTAGAATGACAGCTGTTTCATAACATTTAAATCTATCTTAAATGTTATTTTTTAATTTATAACATCGAATAGTGACCGAATACTGAAATGGACGTGAAATATCTTCGGACCTATCATTTGATATATTATTGTTTTTCAATAAATAAACTCTTGAAATACAAGGTTTATTTTGGGCCAAGTATTTTTCTGTGAACCTATAAGTAGTAATGAAACATATTTTTCAAATGGATTGCAAATGAGAATGTGTGCATGAAGAAACTTACTGATGAATTTCGTTACTGGAAGCTTTTGTAAACGAAATGTCAGATAAAACGTGAACATTCAGACAATTCAATCAATCCATTTCAAACAAATACACATTGAGCACTATGTGTACTTGGTCACTTTATTTTGCTTTTAATATTTTATGACTTAATTTACCGACTCATATGTTATAATTGCAATTTTCTGCATTAGATTGCCTTAAAAGCTTTCAAAAAATTTAAAATACATCACGACAATTTTACAAGTATTTGTTAAAAATTGTAATAGTAGTTGCCACAGTTGACGATGGCCTTGTCCTCGCATTTTTTGAGTATCGGGTAGAACTACAGAGAACTTGGGCAGTTCTGTGCCAAAGGAAGTTGATCAAAGCAGAGAAAGTAACTCCTACAACACTCAGGGTCGGGCAGAAGGACGCCATTCTCTTCATATTTGCACAGAGTGGAACCTTCGGAAGGAGTTGTCGGAGTTTCCTCTTCAGGCAAGTCAATATACGAAATTCTATTTATATGTGAATTTCCACTTCCGAAGATGTAAATTCGGTTGAGTTTTTCTATCCACACGCACGAATGATAATACAGAGGCTCTGTGACGTCCAATTCGAGGGGCTCTACTGTTTCCGTTGAGGGTGTAAAGTGGTATGAAGAGTACATATGATATCTTCCCAGAATGTTTGCAAGACTTTCGGTCCACACGGCACACGAACCAGGTGATTCGGGTTCGGCGATGTTCAAATTGGTAGCAGTGTTCGTCACAGGGTCAAACTCTAAGATTTCAAACTGAGAAGACGGAAAGCCGCCGAAAATAAATGCTTTATTTTGGACATCATCCCACACGGCACTTGCTAAAAATCTCTCTGTGGGTAAATTGTTGGACTTTGTGTGGCTGTTTGTCCCCTTGGAATATTTGTAAGTGACATCTAAAGTGGAAAATCCCCCGAAGCTATATACGAATTCTTCGTTATCCCAAACAGCCACATTGTGAAGCATTTATTTTGTGACGTTGTGTAAACTGACTCGACTATCGAGGTCGGTTGGGTCAATCCTCCAAAGTCCACTGTAGTCTTTTTCATAGTCAGTGCCAAAGTAGTGGATTTCATTTTGTCGTGTCCAGACACCGCTGCCCTCTCTAATGTCACTCATATTGCCGATCTTCTCCACAGTATCAGTACTGATGGAATATTTGAACACACCGGCAGCTCTTCCAGTATCTCCATCCCTTCCTCCGAGGATGTAGATTGAGTCCACTTCGTCATAAACTGCTGTAGACCAGATGATTCTGACAGGTAGGAGTGTGTTGTATGATTGTATGTTTCCACATGGAGAGACATAGATTGGCTCAGACCCACTACAGTCATCAACCACACAACTAAATACACACTTTTCACAGAGAAATCCATTGCAAAACAAAATGCTTAACCGAAGGTAAAAATTGCTTATTGAAAGTGTTGGCTGTTTTCAGGTTGA
The DNA here is from genome assembly GCA_034696405.1 of Isotoma caerulea. Taxonomy (NCBI): domain Eukaryota; kingdom Metazoa; phylum Arthropoda; class Collembola; order Entomobryomorpha; family Isotomidae; genus Isotoma; species Isotoma caerulea. The sequence goes on from JAQFZZ010000364.1 coordinate 6,755, forward strand.
GCAGTATGAGCACACTGACTCTTGAGGTGGGAAATATATCGTCATTTGATCGTCACAGATTCATTTGTTATTATCAAAATGAAGTTCTTTTATCTAAGTGAGTTAAGTACCTCCAGTGCTGCTTCGCATAGTCTGAGACTGTTGATTATATTAGTTTTTCACAATAAAAATAATTTTTTTTATAACAAGCATGCACAAAGGTTTAATAACTAATTCAAAAAATCATCTTATGTAGACAATATTAGTAAACCTCGAATGGGTAACATAAACTTTGGATTCACATAAACAAACAAATCGATAGGGTTAAATTTCATGAGTTGTCTTAACACAGGCAGATGGACAAAGCGATCTCATTCGCCCTGGCACTACCTCGAGCTGAGAACCAATATTTCATCAATTTAATCGCAATGATTTAGAAAAGAATGTCTGATTGGCATTTAAAGTGATGTAATATAGCCAATTCAGGTGTATTTTTCGTGGTGGGCAGTTATGAATTGTTCCTTCTCTGGAATTCCACAAGGAACTTGAAGATTGGGACGAAGGTGAACAATGCAGTTTGATATTCACATGTACATATTATCAATTAATTAAAAACAATGCATTTGACCACTCGCTGTCATTTCAAAAATAAAAGTAGATATAAGGAGTGAAAAAGAGGAACATTTGGTTTGTTCGCTCTGCTTTGCCCCATGGAAAAACTGAGAGTCCAAATAAGATACAAATGCTTCATAAGTTCCTTTTTTTCGCATACTGAAATCTTTTTTTACCTCAAAATTTACAATTTTAAATCTCCATTTATTTTTGTTGTTCTCGGCAAACCAAACACAGCTAAACTATTTACCTATACTTTTAACTAACCTGCAAAGTTCGCAGCTTATTTAAAAGTAATGGGTTGAAAGCAAGGTTGAAATGGTAATATGGTAGGTGGTATTTTACCAGTGGTAAAACTGGTAAAATACCATTTTACGACTTGGGATTTAAGGTGGTAAAATGGTAAAATGGAAATTTTAATAGTATTAATACAGACTCATTAGAAAAAAATAAGTTGGAGCACTGCATTATTGTTCGACTATATTTTAGCTTCAAAATGTGTATATTTAGAGATCTGTGGGTTGAATTTGAAATTTTTTTTTCATAAGGTTGTTGAATATAGGCTCATAATATGGTGGAATCGAATTCAAGCTACAGGCATCTATAAGCTAAAATATAGTCTAACAATACTACAGTGTTAGGTTTAGCTTAATTAGAAGTAAAAATTAATAATTGATTGGTTTTACCCCATTTTACCACTATTCTACCTTTTTACCTTCATTTTAACATTTTACCACGATTTTGCCATTTTACCACCTAAAGGGGTGGTAAGTAGTAAAATTGACAACCTTGCTGCGTATAGCGACACAATAATCGCCTTTCATTTAAAAAGAGAAATTGAAAACTTACTTCGTCGGCAGCTCACTTTTATTAAATTTCTTTCAAACTCGTTTCAAAAGATATTTCTCGCACAGGGAATTTAAAATAAAAAGAAACCCAATCAAAAAGAAACAAATAGAGAGCAAATATCACAAGTAATCACAATAGAAGGTTTTATTTAGAAAAATTGAGTTGATTTTCAGTTGAGATTTTTGAGAAATAGATGTAAATTTTGAAATGGAAATCAAAAATTGATGAAAGTGCCTTCCTCTTTCGTATTAAAACGGATTAATTCTTTAGCCCTATTTCATTGACCAAGTCAGAACGAAAATGAGTTAAGTTACATTGCTTACTCTTGGGAACATTCAGAAATCAGTTGAATCATAAAAATAGCGAATGCACTTTATACAGGCGGATTATAAAGATTCCTTGAAAAAAGTACGGGAGAAAAAGTATCGGAAAAACAAGTTTGCGAAAAAAAAGTATCAGAGAAACAGTATGCGGAAAAAAAGCAACGGAGAAAAATTATTTGAAAAAAGTAACGGAAAAAAAGTATGCGGAAAAATTTGAATTAAATTGTTTAAAACTGAAAAATAACACAGGTTTCAATACAGCTCATAGCCGTTGAGTCAAAGTTTCACTGTCCAAATATGCCATACATACACACAGAATCATGAAACTAGTATGCTTATAACATGAGATAAATCAAATTACAATGAGTCTTCAGATATCGTACAATGAGTGACACCTCTCAAATAGTCCATAACCCCAACACTACCATACTCCTGGACTTTACTTTTTAATCTTATAGCCGATTCAACATACTTTGTTTGTGAGGGTCAGGGTTCCCAGTGATAGTTTGCTGAAGGCTGCAAGCTACCATCGCTAGTTCATTCAAAAGGCCTTCAACAAGGCGAAAAATGGTATGGTGATGACATGCTAAAAGCGAAGAAAATCCCTTATGGCTATGAGCTGTATTGAATAACCTGTGTTATTTTTCAGTTTTAAACAATTTAATAAAAATTAATTTTTCCGCACACTTTTTTCCGATACATTTTTTTCGCATACATTTATTCCGATACTTTGTCTTCCGGATACCATTATAAATGTATTGCTCTAACATTCGATAGGAAACAAAAAATTTTCACATGATTTGTAAAAAGGTCTTTTGACTTTGGGGGATTAAGAGTGTGTACATTGTGTAAGGACGTGATTGGAATAAATGAAGAAAGAAAAGAATATTTATCTCATGTAACGGGCTATGTTTACAAAGCAAGGGCGCACCCACACAACAACATCCTCAGTCTGTTTACTCTATTTCACTTGGATGAGTCTGCTTAGACTTTCCCTTCAGCTCTCTTGTAATAAATTTCTTGTGGGTAGTCTAAGCTACTCCAACTTTATTTATAAACCGCAAATCCAATTCAAGAATTCAATTTGAATGAAGAGAAATTGAAATGAGTCGCTCTGGCTTCCTTGATTAAATGAAACGCAATAAAATAGACTGCCAAACTTTATATAGGTGTTGTGATCAGCTGTGTAGTTTTACCCAGGGTTCGCCAAACGGCATTAACGGCACAAATTTTTTTGCCGGATTGCCGTAAAGACGCCGTTTTTGCCATAATTGCCTTAAAAGCCATTAATGCAGTAATTGCTGTTATTGGCCCATTTGAACCCTGCTACCCATGAAATCAACACACAGTTTAGATTGACTGCTGCCGTAGTATGATTAGTATGCAGAAGGGTATTGCAACTGGTATGTATTTTAGAACTTTCTCGTCATGCCATGTGTAGAGATTATTGTTCATTTTTGGTTTGGTAGCTAATATATAAAATGGAAATATTTTACCCAGAATTTTAAATAAAGTACATCATACTTAATTAATTCCATTGATTCTGTTTTGTGTAGTAAACTTAAATTGAAAGAAGTTTAATGCTGTAAATGATGCACTTAAATTAAATGGAAGGTAGTAAGTGGCTGAGAACGTTAACGGCATTTATGGCATTTACGGCAAAAAATTGTATACAAAAAAGATGCCTAATAGGCATTTTCGGCAATTTACGGCAGAGCATGCCGTTTTGCCTGGCAGTACCCTGGTTTTACCCCATTGCATTATTTTAACCTCTCCCTCTGTGCAGATTATTTCTATGATTTTGGTTAAGTTTTAACAAATCGGAATTAGAATAGTGTTAGTAAGTATTTTCGGTACCACGACAAATCTGCCTACGACATATATGCCGCGATGAAAATAGGTTAACTTAACCTAACCCGATAATGGGATGAAACTGTATAACGGATCCCAACACATATTTTCACCTTGGAAAACTGCAAATCCTTTTTTCCACAATCTTAGTGTATCTTTGAGTATGGTTAAAGTATTGCTTAAGAATTGTATTAATCTGTGACGTATTATATTTTATTCTTTACCTATTTAATTTTTAACGAAACAGATTTACAATAGATTTCAGGTCATTGCAATAACAAATGATGGCCGTTAAATGCTTCTTTAAGGACACATTCACAGATAGTACAACCTGCTAAATAAAATCATATTAACTAATTTACGACGGCTTTAAATCATATCTAAATTACCAGTTCATGGGTGGTTTCCAATTTGTTCTGAAAATCCACATGTGAAAAACAAACTGCATTGTTCATTTGGAAATACTCGAGTGGAGTCGGTTTTTTAATCTTTATTATTAAAGAACTTCTTGAAATAACACAAATAACACCTTTTAAGTGGACAACTGCGCAATATTGCAGGTTTTTGGTGAACTCGTTATAAATTCCAAATAAACCATATAAAACGGGTGTAACCAAGTAGCGAAAGCCATACGTTTAAAACGTTTAATTGTATTTCAATAGAACATTTTCAAACAATAGAACGATTTTAAACGAAAATATAAAACTTTGAAACATTGCAGTTTGATCTACTATTGAAATCCTATATAAAAACCCACAACCTGAAATTTGATTTTTTTACCTTTTACCTCTTTTCTGGATCTTTCGACCTTGTACGACAAAAATGATTTTGAAAGTTAAATTTCTGAAGGTAAGCAGATATGAAATATGAAATCATGTGTAATATGATTTTTTCAATGAGCGCTTTGAAGCGCTTTAGAGCGCGCACGGTAATTCTAAATCACGCGCAACCAACATAGTTGAATTTGTAATAATTTGTAGATGTAAAATCATGTATAACATAATTTTGTAAATTTTGAGCGTTTTAAAGCGTTTTAGAACACGCAAGGTGGCTCTGTTACGCGCGCCATCGATATAGTTTTACTCCTGACAATTTTTAGATACAAAATCATGTAACACATGATATTTGTGAATTTTGCGCCCCGGGGCGCACAAAATCGCGATCAGGGTGCTTTATAAAAGGGTGCTGCATTTCAATCCCGAAGGTCATTGAAGAAAACTGAATCCAACGCAAAAATTATCATGTCTATACGTCAATTCATTCCTAAGATAAATTGGCGACGGATGGACGGACTTACGGACGGATAGACAGACAGGCCATTTTCATAAAGTAGCTTTCGCTACTTAATAATCAGAAAATATGTTGTAACTCTTGTACCTTGAACAGTAGTGACGTGTGTTCCACATTTGTGAATTTCATATCTACAAAATGTTACAGTATAGGTATAGGTGCAAAAAAGTCCACTCAACGTTGATAACGATATAACATGTTAAGTTTACAACAATCTGTTTTCCACCACATGAACCAGAGTCCTCGGAGTATCCGACTTGAAAACATCACACAGCTTTCAATACCGTTATACATTTTCGTATAAAATATTTGTTTAGAAATGGGTTTCCATCCGAAAAGTATTTTTTAGTTGTGATATTATTAATAAACATTGTGGGTCTCATCCACCCTCTTACTCTCCATGTGGTAGAATCAAGCGCACTCCTACCCGCCTCTATCGTCTACCCTACAGCAGTTTATGATGAACAAGATTCAATCTACATTCTAGGAGGATTGGATTTGAATACTTTAAAAGTTGCCGGTGTGTTCAAATACTCCATAACATCTGACAGAGTAGAGAAGATCGGTGATATGGACATTAGTGGGGGAAATGGTGTATGGACAGGGCAAAATGAAATCCACTACTTTGGCACTAACTCACATACGGACGGACGGACAGATAGACATACGGACGGACAGACAAGACGGACAGACAGATGGACATACAGCCAAGACGGACTGACGGACGGACGGACTGACGGACGGACGGACGGACTGACGGAGGGACAAACAGTCGATATGTGAAATTCTTTTTCTATGTGAACGAAAACCTCCGAAGATGTAAACCGAGTTTTTCTATCCACTCGCACGAATGATAATACAGAGTGTCTGACACGTCCAAGTCGAAGGGCTCTACTGTTTCCGTTGAGGGTGTAAAGCGGGAAGAAATGGACGCAGGATATCCTCCCAGAATGTATGCATGAGTTCCGGTCCAAACGGCACACGAACCTGATGCTTTACTGGTTAAAGATGTGTTCAACTTGGTGACAGTGTTCGTCACTGGATCAAACTCAAGAATGTCATCCATGTTGCCATCGGAGTTTGAAGAACCACCAAATATGTATGCTTTGTTTTGTACTTCATCTTTGCTAAACATCTCCCTGTGGGTAAATTATTGTATTTTGTGAGGCTGTTCGTCCTCTTGGAATATTTGTAAGTGGCATCTAAAGTGGGATATCCCCCGAAGCTAAATACGAATTCTTCGTTATCCCAAACAGACACATTGTAATGCATTAAATTTGTGAGGTGGTGTAAACGGAGTTGACTCGTCCTAGAAAAAACTCTGCAGTGGTTTTATCGTTTTCAATTTTTTTGCAAAGTGTTTTTAGACTTTGGAAAAAATTTGAAAACTTAAGAGTCACAAATGTGCAACACTAACTGTGCATGCATTTTAATATGTATTAGTTATATCGGTATTAGTAATTAGTCTTTCACCTAAGAGATTATAAAATATTTAAGATAATATTTAGGGCGAAATATCAGATTTGCTTAATGCAATACACTTACAATATTTATTCATAATGCAGTAAAATAATTAAAAATTGGAAATTATTTTTCGGAAACGTTGCATTAATTTGTGTTATTCTTTATGATTTTAATTTTGTTTCATGAAATAATTTAATTTACTTGTTTGAAGATATTTGCTTGGATTTATTTAAAAAATATGTGGAAAAAATTAATCCCAGGGATTAAAATTAATCCGGATTAATGAATCCTTAATCCCAACGCATCTCAAAAAATAAATTAATTCCAATTAAAATTAATCCCAATATTTGGTTAATCCTAATCCTTAATCTTAATCCCGATTTTTGAAAAATTAATCCTTAATCCCCGCCGAAATTTTGTGGAATTAACAAGCTCTGAAAATTTGTCAGAAGTTTAATGGTGTCGGTTCCACGCGCAACCATGTTTCGTGCGCGCTCTAGGGCGTTTTAAAGGTTGCAAAATGCGGAAAATTCATAGAAATCATAATATACATGATTTTAGTTCTAAAAATCATAACAAATTCAACTGTATTGGTTGGCACAACAAAACATCCGTTTGCACTATAAAGCGCTTCAAAGTGTGCCAAATTGAAAAAATCATGTTACACTTGATATAACATATAAAAATCATAATAAATTCAACTTTTAGAACCGATTTTCAAGCCGAAAGTCCGGAAATCAAAAAACAAAAACAATGGTCCAAAAATGTCGAATTTTAAGTTGTGTTTTTAAAGTTTTACATTTTCGTATGTAACCGTTCTAGTGTTTCAAAATGTTCCACAGAATTGCAGTTAAACGTTTTAAACGTAGGGCTTTCGCTATTTGATTACACCCGTTTTATATGGTTTGTTTGTGTATGAGAAAACTTTACAGATATGAAAATTGTATTACATTTTAAAGATAACAACTATAGTGAATTTATTATACCTTATAAATATTGATCAAAGCTTCTTTATAAACTTAAAGCGTGCTAGAGTCTTCCGTTCCTTGAAAAGATAAAGATCAACATTAAGCCAATTTAGGTACAACTCGGTTGCATTTTAAAAAGCATTGAAATATTGAGAAATAAAAATATGGGATATTTATTGTTACTGAACATGCAAGATTAACTATCAATTTTATTATAAATTAGTGTGTAGTATGACGAGATTTTTCTGTTCAACTTATAGGGTCAAAGGTTAAAAACCAAATATTACAAAGTTTGCCATGTTTGAACCGACAAAGCTTTAATAAAATAATGTTTTAACTTGGCATAGTATTTTCTGAAAGTTACTAATCGTAATATGTAGATGTACAGTGAGTATCTCTAAAATCTGTTTCGATTTTAAAATAATGATTTAAATATGTCTCTTTTGAGAATGTTATAAATTCGTATTTTCGCTTGATGCAAGTTACTTATTGTATTTCTGTATTATGTTGTAAACATAACTTTGTTATAAAATATTTAAGCAAAAGTTTTTTAATCATAAAACACTCTGCATCCGGGAGTCATGTTAATAAAGATTGAAGTCGAATTGGCAAAAAGCAAGTTGGCAAAATCCAGATTGTCCATATTGTCCAAACAAAACCAAAGTCAAAATGTCGATTTGGTAACACCTAAAAACAAAACTGAATGGGAAACTATTAGTAATTTGTTAGAAAAAAAGTTTTAATGGATTAAGCGGTCAGCTTAAGTGTCGTTCCCTGCCGTCTGGTGGGTTCACAAAGTAGCCCACAAAGTATGTGTATTTTTAAACATTGACGACCTCAAAAACTACCGGAACCTAAAAATGTCTATTATATAATTAATCAGCATAAAAATTCCATGTATTGACATAATTTCATTGAATTTGGTCTGATGTAACGTCTCATAATCGATATTTTTGCCAACTTGAGCATTTGAGCTAAAACTGTGTCCTGCTTGGCAACTTTTTTGGTGTTGCCAAATTGAATTTTGTCTATTCGATTAGGAATCATTATTTTTAAACAAAATATTTGTAACGAACCAGTACCATTTTAAAATCAGATCGACAATAAAGGCAAAAGAGATTTTTACTTTGATTCGTCAATTGAGGTAACAGGTGATTATAGTCTAAAAATCTAAAACGAGTTCATTAAAACACTTAAAACTTAAAAATCATCAATGGAAAGTCAATCAAGTACATGGAAAGCAATATTCGCGTGAGTCAAGTTATGTTATTTTCTTGGCAAATGAAAAATTCATGGTTCATATTCGTCAATTTGATATCTTAAGTAACAAGTTAGTAGATTTGAGGAGAGGCTGTACTTATGAACTTATTAACCCAATCGATTTCTAGCAAATACAAGTTGAGTAATACGTGTTTTTGGTCACATTATTTTGCTTTTAATGTTTTATGACTTAATTTAACGACTCATATTTTATAATTGCAATTTCCTGCATTGCATTTCCTTAAAAGCTTTCAAAAAATTTGAAATACATCACGACATATTTCCAAATATTTGTTAAAAATTGTAATAGTAGTTGCCACAGTTGACGATGGCCTTGTCCTCGCATTTTTTGAGTATCGGGTGGAACTGCAGAGAACTTGGACAGTTCTGCGTCAAAGTAAGTTGATTAAACCAGAGAAAGTAACTCCTACAACACTCAGGGTCGGGAAGAAGGACGCCATTCTCTTCATCTTGGCACAGAGTGGGACCTTCGGAAGGAGGAGTTGTCGGAGTTTCCTCTTCAGGCAAGTCAATATACGAAATTCTATTTGTATGTGAGAGAAAACCTCCGAAGATGTAAATTCGGTTGAGTTTTTCTATCCACACGCACGACTGGTAATACAGAAAATCTGTGACGTCCAATTCGAGGGGCTCTACTGTTTCCGTTGAGGGTGTAAAGCGGGATGATGATGTTACTTGAAATCCTCCCAAAATGTATGCACGAGTCCCAGTCCAGACAGCACATGATCCGTATGCTTTACTGGTTAACGATATGTTCAATTTGGTGGCAGTGTTCGTCAAAGGGTCAAACTTTAAGATTTCATCCAACTGAGAAGACGAAACGCCGCCGAAAATGTATGCTTTATTTTGGACATCATCCCACACGGCACTTGCTAAATATCTCGCTGTAGGAAAATTGTTGTATTTTGTGAGGCTGTTGGTCCTTATGGAATATTTGTAAGTGGCATCTAAAGTGTTTGCTCCCCCGAAACTGTATACAAATTCTTCGTTATCCCAAACAGCCACATTGTACTGCATTCTATTTGTGAGGTTGTGTAAACGGACTCGACTATCGAGGTTGGTTGGGTCAATCCTCCAAATGCCACTGTAGCCTTCTTTATAGTCATGCCCAAAGTAGAAAACTTCATTTGGTCCTATCCAGACTCCGCTGCCCTCTCTAATGTCACTCATATTGCCGATCTTCTCCACGGTGTCAGTACTGATGAAATATTTGAACCCACCGGCAGCTTCTCCAGTATTTCGATCCTCTCCACCGAGGATGTAGATTGAGTCAAGTCCATCATAAACTGCTGTAGAATGGAAGATTCGAGTAGGTAGGAGTGTGTTGGATGTTTCCATATGGAGAGACAGAGATTGGCTCAGACGCACCACACTCATCAACCACACAACTAAATACACACTTTTCACAGAACAAGCCATTGCAAAACAAAATGCTTAACCGAAGATGAATATTACTAATTTAAAATGTTGGCTGTTTTCAGGTTGAGCAGTATCAGCACACTGGCTCTTGAGATTGGAAATATATCGTTATTTGATCGTCACAGATTCACTTGTTATCAAAATGAACTTCTTTTATGTAAATGAGTTAAATACCTCCAGTGCTGCTTCGTATAGTCTGAGACAGATAACTGTCGGCCTTTTATGTAATTATTGGGAATGACTCAACTCCGGCATGCTGACCATATTAGTTTTTTATAATTAAAATAATTTTTTCTCTTAACAAGCTTTCTCAAACGTTTAATAACTAATTCAAAAAATCATTTAATTCAGACAATATTAGGAAACCTCAAATGGGTAACATAAACTTTCGATTCACATAAACAAATAAATGGATTAGGGTTAAATTCCTTGAGTTGTCTTAACACAGGCAGATGGACACAGTGATCTAATAAGCCCGTGCACTATCTCGAGCTAAAAACCAATACTTTATCAATTTAATCGCAATGTTTTAGAGAAGATAGTCCGATTGCCAATTAAAGTTATGTAATATAGCCGATTCAGGTGTATTTTTTGTGTTGGGGATTTATGAATTGTTCTTACTCGGGAATTCCAAAAGCATCACTTAATGATTGGGACGAAGTTGAACCATGCAGTTAGATATTCACATGTACATGTTATCAATTAATTAAAAACAATCCACTTGACCTCTCGCTGTAATTTCAAAAATAAAAGTAGGTAAAAGGAGTGAAAAAGAGGAACGTTTGGTTTGTCCGCTCTGCTTTGCTCTATGGAAAAACTGACTCGAAACAAGGTACGACAAACCCGGGGTTTTATTCGAAAAAACCCAATACCCCGGGTTTTTAGCACTTTGAGAGAGGCGCTGTTGTACCACCCCGCAGGTCGCAATAAAAAGGTCAAATTTTTGACCTAATGTTAAAGATAAAGAATTTTTTTTCTCATTTTGATTTCTCTTTGGTACCACGGCAAATATGCCTACGACGGGTTTTAAAGGGTATTTTATATTTGCTTAAGATGCTTTAAGCTCTCTAATGGCACTTTATAGTTTCTAAAGGTCTATTGGTTTTTAATTGTACACAAATGTACGTAATGATTTCTAAGGTCACGCAAGGGAACTTAAAAGGTGACAGGGGTGAAATATGCTCCTCTTCCGCTCCTATTTTACACTGTTTACAATGGTTTATTATTTAAATATTATCAAAACATTATTAAATTTCAGTTAAGGTAAAGTCCAGTCTCTCCTTGAGTTCACTAACTATTTTTTCAATTTTGCCCGAAACCAATTACCCCTTGAAACAGAGTTATCAAAATTAAGAAATATCAATATTTTTATGGCTTTCTGCTAGTGAAATTAAATCAAACTGAACCCACACGAATATTGCTGTGACAGTCCTTTGTTAACTGATAGTCAAGTTTGAAAAAGGATTTTCGATCAAGCTTAAAGATTTAGTCCACGCTACTTCTGATCAGGGCACAGGGAAACCTGGAGTGGTATTTCAAAAAACTGAATACTCCATGGAGTTTTTATGGTTCTTAAGATTTATAGAGTTTGTAAAATTGTAAAAAGGGATTTTAATTTTTTTAAATTATAATGGGTTGTAACCCGATACATTTAAACACATAATGCTGAGTTTTACAAGTGTTAAGCAAATCGTAGAATGTGTCCGAAAACGGCAGTTTTCATTTGTGATATTCTGATTTTATTCTTTATTACCAGGTTATTGAGTTTTCCAGATTTTTGTGTTTAAGTGTTCATTCAATTTTATAGTCTACTATTTGATTGGATCAAAGATTGCACAAACTTTACATCCAAATTAGGTAAGAAAATCTTCAAATATGGAGTAAGATTAAAGGCAAAAAATATAATCTGAAATAAAAAGAGAACTTTAATCAACCATTAAAGTTTCTGTTTTTGTAAAGAAACCTTTGCAACTTTAATCGCAAGAATTCATTTGTTTGGTTTTCATTCGTGTATTTCTGTCTTAAACTATTAAGTCGTTTTATTATATAAATTTTTATTTTATAACCCCATGACATGATAATAATGTGTAGCAATTTAATGCTATTTATGGGGTTCGATAAAATATTTCATCTAAAGTTGTTTTTCAAACAGTGTATTTAAAAAATGTACATTTTTTTATAACCATATCTGCATCTCTTGTTATACTGCAAAAAACTGTTGCAAAAAAGCAAACAACTCCCTAAAAACAAAAAAACCTTTACACTAAAAATCCGGGTACGCAACTCTAATTGTTATCTGTACCAATATATTATAATTTAAAATCATGCTATCTCTCTGTAATCGACTATGCCAGACATAAGCAGACGGACAAAAACTGCAGACTGGACTTAGTTACCAGAATTATCATTTAAATTCCGAGAGGAGAGAACTAAATCGGCGTTAATTGCATAACTTTATTTGCATATTATTTGTTGACATGAATTGAAGTGATAAGAGACCAAATGACATGCACATAACATTGACAATATGAGTTACACTTTTAAATCATTTTATCTCCAAATTGCACAATTTAATTGTGAATCAATTCCCTTAAAGTATTACGATAAAATTGGTTTGATGGGATTGCTAAATTGTAATGTAAAGATATAATGAAGCTTTAATGGCGTTCTGCAATGAATATATGAATGCTACAAAGATACGTAAGATATTTAACGCTGTGAAAAAATGAGAAATTAACATTTCGGTAAAGAAAATATACCAATGAGAAGGAAAAATAAGCTGAATTTTCATTTCATTTAGAATGGGACAATGAAATGACATCTGTTTTATTTGTTCCAATTTCAAAGTTAACGAGTAATTTTTCAGAGACTTGGAATTAGTACAATTCCAAACAATATCTACTAAAAGTTTCGTCTTACAGTTATAATCACAATTGAGGGAGATCCGGCAATTATGGAATTTTAAAAGAAATTTTTAAAAATGCCTCGTTACGGAAAAGTTAAAATACAAATTCTTATCAAGCCTGTTGATGAAAAGTTGAATTTTTACCCCCCCCCATATTTGTCCCGGTTAACTACTGTAACTGAAAATGCATACCGACAGGAAAAGAGAATTCAAGATGAGAAGTAATTGAAAATACTTGCCTTTGAAGTAAAAATGCTGGCAGTGCGTTTCCCCATAATAAATGCTCAAAGTTAGAAAATTTAGCTCGTTACAACTTTACAAGCTCATATATGAGGCGGTAAAACATTGACGACATTTTATTTCCCCACTAAAAAGAAGTTTACTTTCCTGTACCGAGTTCAGGGTTTCGGATGGTAAATACCACATGGTATTTACCAGTGGTATTTACCGTTATTTACCGTTATTTACCAGGGCG